>JABUQX010033756.1:0-2500 GCA_015478945.1 Trachelipus rathkii
ACATAACCAAAATCCACAACCCACAAATTTAAGTAACTTAATAAACTAAATATAAATTATATTTACGAAGCATTATTAATTAGCGTAATAATTAGAATGATTCTAATTGTTAAAAAAATAATAATTTATAAAAACAATTTGTCTTAAAAAAGTAAAATAAAAAAAATCAACAAAATCACAAACAAATCAAAAAATCAAAAATTGATTTATATATAAACAAATAAAAAAATTACCAACCTTGGTGATATATATATATATATATAATATTATATAATATATAATATATATATATATATATTATATATATATATATAATATATATATATATAATATATATATATATATATATATAATATATATATATAAATATATATATATATATATATATATATAATATATATAAGGAATGTATGTAAACATTTCGCATCCTCATAATATCCCCCATCCACAATTTACGATTTTTGTGAATAGAAGGTAGGGTGTACTACTAAAATGGCAAATAAGTACGTGAAGAGTGGTGTAGCACATGGGATTATTGTCGGAGCCATTATTGTTCTCATATATATAGGGCTATAAATGATTTAGACCCAGGGACGTAAATTAAGGTTCTAAGTTTTACAGATGATACCAATAGGGAATAATGATGGATGTATAAAGATTCAAAATGATCTTGATGAAACTCCTTGGGTGGACTATTAAGTGAACAAATGAATTTTTAATAATAATTCTATGGCTAAGATTCTTCAATTAGGTTATTCACCAAAGATTAACTACGATATGAAATAGGGTTGGGTTGAGTCTGTGGAGCAACGAAAAAGATTTTGGTGTGATTATAAGCAGCATTAATCTGAAAGTGGCTAATCATGTGTTTGGAAACAAGGAATAAAGATAATAAGTGTTAGTATTAATAATCGCAAATGTCGTTACAAGAGCAAAGAAGTTTATAAGCACTAGCTGTATATTAGCTATGTTAGGCCAGTATTAGAGTACTGTCACCAGTTTCGGTCCTGCTTATTTAAGAAAATAACATTAGATATGCCTGAAAAGAGTTACAAGCTAGGCACAACAAGGTTGATTTCTGTGTTTGAGGGAGAGGCTGAAGGAATTAATAATGTTTTCTGTAGATAGGTGACTTTCCCAGAAGGAGACATGAAGAAGGCAAGTCTAAAAGATTATTTACATCTCTATTGAGACAATAATCTTCATAGTAGACCACGGACGGGAGACCAGGAAAAGGGGACACGATAAGAAAATTAAGAAAGAAGGAATGCCAATCCTGATTTAAGGAAACACTCATTCAGTAATAGGGTTGTTAATTTTTAGAATGGTTTGCCGCAGGATGTTGTTGATTGTGACTCATTTGCATATTTAAGAAAGTGTTGAATAGGTATATGGATGATTTGGGTATCATAGTTTGTTTTGGCTAAGGCATATTTGGAGATTTTGAGTTAGTTATTAAGGCAAAACCGCATGTTGCAACTATGACAAAGTTATTTAAGCTTGTAGTGTGGTTAGCATGTACATTAGGTATAGTTTTTGCTTTTGGTAGTAGCCTAGTTGGTATATACTATGTAAGATATTGACAAGCCCTTGGGTGATGTGTGGGTTTTGCATGAGAATGGAGAAGTAAGACAAACAAATGAACAAGTAGACCGAACCAAATTGTCAAGTAGGCCTCACAAATGAAGTGGACCTAACAGTTGAACAAATAGACCAAACAAATGGACAAGTAGGTCTATATCTTTTGGAGATAATAGGAGTAATGTTTTTTAAAATTTGCTTATGCAAAACCTTTGTTGAATTTTCAAATAATAAATTTGACAAATTTACATATTTCTAAAGTTTTCTCCGAATATTAAGCAATATAATTAAATCTAATATTCGCGTAAAAGTTTTAATTAATAAATTTTATTGTCATTTCATTTTATTAATAAAGTTTTCAAAAGGTAGCTATAAAAAGAAGCAAAAATTGAATGTTTATTAATATTAAAACTGGGCTTTCAAAAATTTCTCAGAATTTTAATAATAAGAAAGAAAATGAAAAATTCTTAGAATTTATATATTGATACATTTTTTTTTTGGGAGGGGGATGGGGGGAAATAACTTGACATTAAATATTACAAGCATCTACTATCTCACCTGTTTCTAAGATATTTTACATAACATCGATGATACCCCAAAACGTTTGTTGGACCAGTCGTCTATTGTAGGCTTGTAGCACGCACGACCTCACCGCTTACCTGCTCTTAAGATATTTTAAGTATCGTCGTTGATACCGCAAAATAACGTATGTCCCGAAAATGAAACTGATTTTTTTTTATTGTTGTGTAAGTTAAATAAAGTAATAATTTTATGCATCTTATTGCCGTACATTTAAGTCCATTATTATTGGCCAGAGACTTCAAGTCACTTTCAACATCCATATTAGCTACATTAAAGTATATGCCCCAAAGCACACAAAAATTTATTTTTAGGCACATACATCCTTTTGCAGTAATAA
>JABUQX010033756.1:15000-57500 GCA_015478945.1 Trachelipus rathkii
AATATATAATTTTAAATACTAATTAATCTAAATTAAAATTTTAAATACTAAACATATCATATATATACATATATATATATAATAATATATAAATAATATACTATTAAAACATCCGCATCGCGGATGTAAAATCAAAACATCCGCATTCTTCCGCATCTGCAGGGAAAAAAATGACAATTCTTCAGCATTCACTTATACTATATACTATTTATAATATATAATAATATATCACTATATATATATCTATATTACTAATATAATAATATATATATATATATATATATATATATAGATATAATACTATAATATATATATATTATATATTACTTTTCTCTCGAGATCCAATTCTACCAAATTCCACCAGAGTTTAGTGAATTTCCGGTCTGACCATTTAATAGCGATAATGCCCCGATACATCGCTTTGAAAAGTGCAAGTCAAAGAGTAGATGGGTTAAAAGAGAACAACGAATTACATTCCAGCTTTTTCCAGTGGAGTACATATAAAAATCGATTAAGGAAGAGAGTGGTGCAAAAGGAGTTTATGAACGAGCCCTTTCTCAATTTAGATGTATCGCTGGAGGTTCACAAAAGAGCAAATGCCAATGCCAAGAGAGAGAGAGGCAGAGAGAGAGAGAAGAGAGAGGAGAGAGAGAAGAGACAGAGACATGAGAGGAGGAGAGACAGAGAAGAGACGAGAGAGAGAAGAGAAAAGGTGTCCTCCCATTTAAATTTCAAGAGAAAAAATTTAATAAACATTAAGGACAGGCGAAGACGAAGGTTAGAGTGGTGTGTTTTCGGAGCGTGATGTGTTGAAGATATTAGTATAGAAATAAATATGAAGGGAACCTGAGTTTCACAGGTATTAAAAACAAACCTTGCTATCAATGCCCTAAACTAAAAAAATTCCAGAAAGATGACGTTTATTTGCTCACGGGCTATCCCTTCTAGCGTCAAGTTAATCGTTGTTGGGGACATCTTTTAAAATGAAATGAGTTAAGAAGTGAAGATGTCGAGTAGTCAGCATAGGAGTGGATAAGTGAAGAAGGTGCAGCTAAAAAGATCATTAATTAAAAGTTTAAGACGAGTTGGTATTAGGCAGAACCCTTGATGAACCCACCATTATAGATTTTAAAGGTTGTACATATGTCACCGTTTAACAAAAGTTGTATTTAGAACGACCCGGAATAGAAATCAAA
This sequence comes from Trachelipus rathkii, assembly GCA_015478945.1. Lineage (NCBI taxonomy): Eukaryota > Metazoa > Arthropoda > Malacostraca > Isopoda > Trachelipodidae > Trachelipus > Trachelipus rathkii. The sequence goes on from JABUQX010033756.1 coordinate 16,197, forward strand.
GGAGAAGCCACCACAGGAAGGAAATATACAGAAGATAACAAGTAGGATATAAAGCTTTGTGCCAAACTTTATCGAGAGAAAAAGTCCATTAGCAATTCACCATCTGTATCGAATGGGGGTGAAGGGGAAAACCCTCCCCAAATTCTTAAAAAAAACCATGGGGAGCGTATGAAATCAGAGGAACCCTATAGATATATAATAATATTATATTAATATATTAATATTAATATAGTATATATATATAATATATATATTATATATATATATATATAATATATACTATATAATATATATATATATAATAATATATATATAATATATATAATTATTATATATATTACTATATATATACACTATAATATAATATATATAATTAATATTATAATATATATAATATATAATTATATATTATATATCACTATATATTACTATATCATAATTCCCTTATATATACTGCTAATTTCTTTCTCAGAGGGTAAACGGAGTGACTACAGCAAATCGAACTTTAAGGCGCCTATCCCCAAGCCTGTCACCCCACCAGCGAAGTTCTGCAGCCAAGTTAATTCTTGACGCAGAAGATAAAAACTCAGACTCACGCGAAGATTGAACCAACGTCTCACAGTGAGACACCGCAGTTCAACCTCCACGCCATGAGCATTCACTATACTATACTATAATATATATATAAATTACTATAGTATATATAATCTATATATATATATATAGATATATATATATATATATATATATATATATATATATTATAATATATATTATTATATACTTATATATATATATATATATATATATATATATATATATATAAACATGAATGACATGTACATAAAATGAAGCTGTTATCTTTTCCCTTAAATTATTAAGAAAAGTGACGCTGAATAAAAATTTAAAAAGAAGTTTCTTGAAGAAGAAAGAAGAAAGAAGAAGAAAAGAAGAAGAAGACATGGAACCAGAATAAAAAAGAAAAGAAGAACAGAGGAAAAAGATGAAAGATTTCAAAATGCAATTTCTTCGCTAATTAGTTTCAAAGTTTAAGTGAGGGAGAAGGGAGGGGGAAGAAGAAGATGAGCAAGAGGAAGCGGGGAGTATATGATGGGATTGAAACAAAGATGAACAAGAGAAGGAGTGGATATATGAGAAGATTAAAACAAAGATGAGGCAAGCTGAAGAAAGATCTGATGCATATCTTCTAGAAATTCCCCTCGAAAAAAATGGTAATTTTTCCCCCATTTTCCATTGTAGAATATATTTTTAATTGTTCGTATTTAGTTCAAAAGAAAAATTTAAAGTGGATGAGTACCATTTTCCTTCTTGTCTGGGGAGAAGAACTCCCCCCCGTGGGTGGGGGAGCCTTAGGAGTTGGAAGAAGAACAAATTCTTTAATATATGAAAGGAAAGGAAAAAATCTTGTTATAGTTCACCATTGTTATTTGTTTTATATTTTTACGTTTCAAAATGTTTGACAATTATTATTATTATTATTATTATTATTATTATTATTATTATTATTATTATTATATATTTTTTATAATTATTATTATTATTATTATTATTATTATTATTATTATTATTATTATTATTATTATTATTATTATTATTATTATTATTATTATTATTATTATATCTTTTATATTATTCATTTTAGATATTAATATTATTATTCTTATTATTGTTAATTATGATTTTTATTAATTATTATTTTTCTTATTACTATTATGATTCCTATATTCATGTATTATTATTATTATTAATATTATTAATGTTATTATCGATATTATTGTTTTTTTCCATTTATTATTATTATTATTATTATATTATATATTATTATTATTATATTAATTATTATTATTATTATGATATTGTTATTGTTATTTTATGTTATTGTTATTATTATTATTATATTATAATATATTATTATTATCTATTTTATATTAATTATTATTATTTATTATCCCATTATGCTCCATGTCTGATATCCGCTTCAGTTACCGCTCAAGCCAATTTATTTTAAAAACCTACGTAACGGATAAAAGTGTTGAAAGATATCTCTTGAGGCTGCCACAAGACCAGTTTTGTTTTTTTTCCAGATAAGATTAACTAAATAATAAAAATAAAAACAATAAATTGAGCAAAATACGTTAAGTAACGGTTATGTCACATATATTTAACTTTATTCAAATTAAGTAAAGGTTATGTTACAACTCATGATAGATTTTGAATTTTTTTAAATATTTAGAGGTGTGAAAGCTGCTTAATAATAATTAATTTGACACCATGATTAACGACATTTTTACCTTCAATTTTAAGGCTAGCAGCTTTTACGACTCTTATGAAAGACTTAATTTTCATACTGAAGTGGATAATCGACCATGTGTCATTTATTAGTATTAATTATTTTTTTATAGTTTTAAGATAATTATTTTATTTAATTTTAATTTGTTTATTAACTTTAAATGATATAATTATTGCTGCTTATTATTATTATTTTTATTAAATACTTATTATTATTATTATATATTATATTATTTTATCAATCATCACTATTTTAGATTAATAATTTTACTTTTTTGTTTGATATTCTAAATATAAAGCTACCAAAAAAAAAGTAATATTTCCAAAGTATAACTTTAAATGTTAAATAAAATAAAAATATTTTTAAAAAAAAAAAATGTAAAAAAAAAAAAAGAATAAAAAAAAAAATTTAATAAAAAAACAATAATGCCTAAAAAAAATTGTGTAAACCCAAATCCCCCTTAAAGCCTCTCCACCAAAAATCATGTGAGTGGACAAAATATAAAATAAAAAATTCATGAATTTTTTTTTTCAAAATCTAAAAAGGTTCAAAATATTTATTTCAATTTGGAATTTATTGAGTTAGGAGGCGAGTTTAGTTTTATGAAATATAATCTATATCTTAATCTATATATAATATATATATATATATACTACTATTATATATATATAACTAAATATAAATATATAGTATTTAATAATATATATAATATTAATATACTATATATATATATATATATAATATATATATATATAAGTATACTATACTAATCTAATTATACTAATAATATATACCTATTACTATATATATATATTATATATTTACTATACTAATATTAAATATCATATATATAGTATATATAAATATATATATATATATAATATTTATAATATATATATATATATATTACTATATATATATAATATAACTATATATAATTATATATTATATCATATATATATACTTAATATATATATATATATATATAATCAGTATGGTGCCGCCCCATCCGCAATCCGGATTCGGATTCGAACCCGGATTCGAGCTCTCGAATCCGGATTCGGATTATACAGATTCGAATCCGAAGTGCTGGATCGGGAATTCGGATTCGGATTCGGGATTTGAATCCGAAGGTGCTGAATTCGGATTCGAATCCAGGTGCTGAGACTCGGATTCGGATCGGATTCGAGCATTTTTACCAATACGAGATTCAGGGAATCCCGACTCCGATGCCGAACCGATTCGAATGCCGAGTCTATTTCTTGTCTTCTACAAGATTGTAAAAACAAATATCAAAATTATAAAAAAAAAAAACGAAAAACTAAATAAAATTGGATCACTATTTAGGAGCCAGCCACAGGAGTGCTGTAGGAGCCAATCAAGATGCATATATCTCCTATTATTTTGGCTGAATCATAAACGCCCATAGAAGAAATAGTTACTCTGAAACTCTTTGAAAACTAATTAATGTATAGACTAATATGTGATTAAGACAGACGTCCAATATTGGGCTCGTAAACTACGCCCAATTTATTCATCCCCCTAAACAAATTGGACATTAAAATTCAGAGAATTATAGCGATTTTGAACCTATAAAACACCAAAACTGGAGATTTTCTCCCTCTAAAACGTTGTTTTTTGGTGGTTTTCTGCGTCTGTATCATTCTTTCCAGGAGATATTCAGTTTTCTCTCAAAACCCATGTTTTTGCACATTTTATTCGTATTCCAACTCCAGAATTTTTTGTCGAAAATTGACTTCAAACCTTGAAGTATGCAATATGGCACCACTACCTGCAAAAGTCACGAAGAACTTTTTCGATTTTTTGATTTTGTGCTCAGCGTTTTTCCAATTTTTAAACCACTTTCTTTGGATTTCTAAAAAAAAATTCCAAGATAATTATATTTCTTGTTGGCGAAGTGGAGTGAAACTTTCAGAGGCATAATAATCGAGAGAAGATGCATATTTTTTTACTTAAATATTTCTTGATAGTATGCATTAGCTTTGATTTGTTCTTCTAACACATTTAAAGTTAAAAAAAGTTCATCGCAAATTTGTAGGAAAATTTTTCTTTGTAATACAAAAAAAATTATCTAAGTAAAAGACGATGCATCTCCAGCGTTTAACAAGCCCTAAAAAATTTGAATTGATCGGAATGAGTAGGAAAATTTACATAAAATCAATATTTTCACTTCCGAAAATTCAAACGTTTGAAAAAGTGAAATATTGAAGATGCTCTTTTTCTCCTACTGTTCATCAACAATCAAATTTCAGGCTTATATAGGTCCTCAAAGATCTCATCTTTGTATTCTCCGTATTCGATAATAGCTCTTCTATAAAAGAATTTTCTTTTAAAAATTTCGAAGAAACTCCCCATCCATAGTTCCCAGTAAACAAATCGAAACTAATACACTATACAAAGAAATTATTCTAAGTTTCGCGAACAGGAAAAAATTACTCGCAAATTTTTCCATTTAAAATAACCAAAAAGTGGTTTTGAAATGGGGAGCAAACGCTGAAGCCACCCAAACCAAAAAATCGAAAAGGTAACATTCGTGACTTTTTGTATAAATATTGTCCCATCTATGCATATTTCAAGTTGAAGTCATCGAAAAAAAATTTGGAGTTGATTCGAAAAATGTCAAACATGGGTTTTAAAAATTGAAAAAATTCTGTAAAAATCGACTACCAGACACAGAAAAAAACACTAGAAAAACAACGTTTCAAAGACCTAAGTTAAGCTACCATTTTGAGCTTGGTCATAAGATCAATATTTTTGATAATTCACCGAATTTTCTGTCCATTTTTATGGGGTGAAATTGGCATCTGAAACTTAATAAATAGTTGCACCTCCCTTTAAAAAAAATTAATTTTGATTTTAATATTTGTGTTAGTTAAATTATAAATTAGTTAAAAAATTGCCAATATTTTAGTTAATTAACTTTTAAAATTTATTAAAAAGCCAAGCTTAAGAATTACAATTCAATTTTATAGCAGTTAAGGTTAATAGAAACTATTATCAATATTATATATCATACGTATATATATAATATATTATATTATATAATATAATATATATATATCACCCCTTAACATCAATCACTATCATACATATAGACACTTACACAACAACCTCATATAATATATACTAACTAACTAATATATAATATACTATAATGGGCGTCAGCCAGCTTCCAAGCTAGAAGGGGGCAGCTTACAAATTTTATAGCAGCTCTTAGTATTAATATATATATATATAATATATATATATATATATATATATTTATATATAATATAAATATTCATATAATATAATATTATATACATCTATATACTACTATATATAATACAATATACTATCAAGATATATATATATACCTATATAGCATATATATACTACAAGATACTAATATTCATAAAAGAAGACATAATACTAGAAACCTTTTTATGGATAATTAAATGATTAATTATTTAAAAAATAAAAATATTCATAAAAGAATAAAAATGTCAAATACAATGCAATGATTGAAAATTCACCAATATAGAGAGTTTACTACTTTAAATTAAAGAAAAAGTAATTTTTCTTTGTTTCAAAGATTTGTCACCTAAGCTGTTGAATGACCTAATCATCATTGGCCAAACAAATTTTCTGTGCACCACTCATCATAGCCAGACCCGATTTAACCTGTCGATTCATTCCATTAAACTGTAGAAGCCAGTCTTGGATCCATCGCAGAGTACCTAAAGAGAGTTCTACTTACTGGTGGTGCATGCTGGGCGAGTAGTATCATCAAAGCCTTTCGATCGACGGAAAGAAAGGTTTTCTGTCTCCTTATAAGACTTGGGAGACAACAAGATCTTTAAGTTCTTCACTACTTCAGGTTTTCATGTCCTTCAATATTTGGCTACAAAGTCTAGCTCATTCTTCTATGGCCTTACTAAGTGGTAAAAATTATAAATGAAGCTGTCTTTCCATTTAACTACATCGATTGTTATGATTAGCATGTGGAAAGGAATGTAGATTTGTTTAATGCATAAGCAGGAGTATTTTCAGTAGAAACCCGTAAATCCCAAGAAAGGTTTAGAATTCCAGATACGACATATTAAGATCATTCTCCACGAACTCGCTTTGAATCTTGTTCGCGGAGGTTTGCTTGCCAGTGCTGCGCCTACAACAACCGTGGTATATCCATATCAATCCAAGCTTGCTCGCCGAATTGATTAGCTTCCCTTTAACACTTCCATCCGCGTGATTTTTTCTTCCTCTTTACAGGCATCGGCGTCCTAATCCTAAATCCATTTCCCAAAGTGCATTAATGTGCTGCAGGGTTTTGACGACCACTATTCAGGTCTTGAATTGGAGTAGCATTACAAACTGGCTCTAACATCGCAGAGTACTTCGCGATCAATATCATAGCCATGCATGAATGACGACTTATGCCTGAATCGCAACCTGAAAAGCGCCTTTTTCCCTGTGGCCAGCATCCTCCTTAATGGACAATCGGTTTTACATGCTTGGCATCATTCGTTACAAACGGCCCTTAAACACCCCCTGATGCCACTCATGTTTTAAGTACTATACAATATATATATACGTTATATAATATAATATATATATATATATACTATACTATATAACTATACATATATATATATAATACGTATATATACTAATATATATAATATTGATACCTACTATCATGTCAGCCTCTAGAAGAGCCACAAATCCATAATCTAAAAAACAAAATACGCTTGCGAAAGGAAACATGGTTAGAATGCTGATAAAATTTTAGTTAAGAAACACTTTTAAAAATAAAAAAAACTACAATAGCTACAGGCAAAAGAAATACATTTTTGGCAAAGCCTGGTAAAATTTAGTAGGAAAATGTTAAAAAAATATATATATTGTTAATAATATTAGTTAATATGAGGAGAACAGCCTATTAAACTTTTATACCGGTACTCGTTTAAATAATAGACTTCTAGTATAGTTTAAATTTTTTTTTAACCTAAAAGAATACCACAAGCGGACATATACGCACCGAATGGCAGTAGTTGGGGTCTCTCGGCCTTACGCGGGAACTACAGTAGGGACCATCTTCCCCCCCTCCAGGAGGCCTCCGGAACCCCGCTCCTTGGTATTTGGATGTTCTCCGGGGTTCCTCCGCCCCTCCTTACGGGGTATGAAAACGTCCCCCCCTGTGTGCCCCCGTCGGCTCGAGCCCCCTAACCCCCTAAAACTCAGGTAACAATAATAATATATACTATATATATATAATAATATCATATATAATATACATATATAATAAATTATATATATACTATATATATATATAACATAACTAAAATCATGACTTAGCCCCCGCCGGCTCGAAGCTCCCTAAAAAAAAAATAGCAAAATTTTATTTTTTTACATTTCCTGTAACCTAAATTTTACACAGGATTCCTAAAACAAATCATTCCTTTTCCCTGTACGCTATGTAGTTTTTTAGACATGATTTTTTTTTTCTACATTTTCCTCACTAAAAATATTTACCAGGATTCCAAACAATGTATCCTTTTCCCTGTAGCCCTATTCTAGTTTGAGATATGGATTGTGGTTCTTCTAGAGGCTGGCCTATATAAATATATATATAATAATATACTATATATATAATATATTAATATATATATATACTTATATATATATATTATATATATATATATTATAAATAGTATATATATATATAATTTATATTATCAATATTATATAATAATATATATATAACATATATATATATATTACTATATATATATAAATAATATTATATATAATATATATATATGATATATTTATATAACTATAAATATATTATATATTATGCAAAAAGTAGCGCAGCCTATATAAGTAGTCTTGGATCTAGATATAGCGACATTAACGATACACCCATTTTAACTAAACGTAAAAGAGAGTATAGAAAAATTAAACAAACTGACCTTCCTTTTGATACATTATACAGCTTGTTCCCTTTAGTACGTAGGAAATGACAACCATATTGAGGAGGGCGTACTTCAAAAACCTCTCATTCATCGCAAGAAAATAAAATACTCTCTTAGGGGCAGCTGCTCCCCCCCCTGCGCCCCCCTGACGACGCCATATATATACTAGTATATATATTATATATATATATATCTAGATATATATATATATATTATATATATATAATACCTATATATAATACTATATATATATATATACTTAATATAATACTATATATATTATTATATATATAACTAATACTATATATATTATATATATAACTATTAATAGAACATTAATTTTACTTAACATGGAAATAAATATGAAAGATCAGCCAGTAAAAAAAATTAAAAATGAAAAAAACATTTTTTTTTATATTATCCCAAAATATTCAAAGGAATATAGTCATATTTGGCTGGTTGTATTTAATTTTGTAAACAATCATTGGAAGGATTCGAATCCGGATTCGACATTCGATCGGATTCGGATTCGGAATTCGGATTCCAAGCTTTATACATGGAATTCGATCGGATTTCGGATTCGAGAATTTCACCACACGGATTCGGATTCGGATTCGAATCGTAAGGTGCTGGATTCGGATTCGGTTTGATTCGAACATTTCCCACACACGGATTCGGATCGGCTTCGATCCAAAAGTTGCCGACTTCGCCCATCACTGATATAGTATATATACTATAACTATATAGTTATATATATATATATAATAATATAATATATATAGTATATAATATTATAATATATATATCATATATATATACTATATATATATATATATTTATATATACTTATATATATATATTATTAAGTTCATACCTCACCAGTGGCATACAGCCACTCATTATAGGAGGGAAATTTCTCTAGGTAATTTCTACCTAGATCCGGACTAAGGGGTCTAACGCAGCTCCCTGACCATGCGAAATTCCTGTCGCCTCTACCGCACCTTAGCACGGAAAAAAATATATATAAGTATATATATATATAATATATAATTATTATATATATATATATATAAATATATATATATTATATATATATAATACTATATACGTATATATCCATAGTATACTATATAATTACTATACTTCATATATGTATGATCATGTACTTATTCCTCTGGTAGCAAAGGCCAGAAATCTACTCAATTTACCAGAGTTATCGCAGAAGTTTCCAACGTTTAAAGCCAATTTAAAGGACCGATATCCCGATACATTGCGTTTGAATGTGTGCAGTCAACAGTAACTGGGAAAATAGGTGCAGGAGTGTGTTCCATCTTACACGTGGAAGTACATATAATATGAGACATTAGTTGTTAAGTCTGGGGGTCCCCGGTTTAATAGCTAACAGCATGCAGACCGTTTAAAAGGCAGTAATCGAACGAGTCTTCTCAGTAAGATGTATTCTACTGGAGGTTCAAAAGAGAATGTACCATGCAAAGAGAGAGAACGACGACACGACGCCCCCACCAGACAGCACACGCCAGACGCCCGCCACCAACCAACCCCACCGAAAACAACCGCCACCAAACACCCCGAAAACCCCGAAGAGACAGGGAACACAGCCACCGACCACACAACACTACAAAAAAGAAAAACAGCCACGACAAGACACGCTACACACACCGCCAACCCAAGACCCACACAAAGACCCAAGAAAACACGATAACACCAAAAAACACGACTCAGAGACCCAACCGACATAGCCACCCGACCACACCAAAGAAAAAAACCAGCAAACCGAAAACAGCAAAATTCAGAAAAAAGGACCAACTCGACAACACGACCGACCAGAAAACAGCCGAAAACCTACACACAACAGCCGCAAGAAGACAGACACCACGAACCACGAAACCAGCACAGAGAGGAGAAGAGAGTACAACACGTGATACCCTCCATTTAAGATCAAAAAACGAGAAAAAAGGACCAGCACCACTAATAAATAAGTACAGGCGAGAGAAAGATAAAGTATTAGTCGAAGGTTGTACGAGAAGAGAATTTGGTGCAAAGACATCGTATGATACGAGAATAGGCAAATATGAAGCGAAAACCTGATCAGTTTTATCTAAGGTCAGTTAAAAAACAACCCTGTCATATCCAGATTACACCTAATAAAAGGATCGACAGAAAGACATAGACACGTTAGTTGCATCAACGCGTTCAGCACTTCTAAGCCCAACAGCATAATTTTATTGGAAAAGGGACGTCCTTTTAAGAATGAAAGGCAGTGAATAAAGGTTATGAAGAAGTCGAAATAGTCGGCAATAGGAGTGAAATAATGAAAGACAGTACTACAACAAAGAGCACTTAATTAAAAACATTAAGAGAGACCACTAGAGATCTGTTACATAGCGGCCAGAACCCCTAAGGAACACCACCCACCTTTAGATTTAAAGTTGAGTGATCACAATCTTTACAAAAAAATTGTCTACTAGACGACCGGGACGAGAAAAATCAAAGAGAAAGGCCACAGAGGGACAGAAAAATACCTACAAGAAAGAGGAAAATTATAAAATACTTCAACTATATCGTGCCAAACCTTCCTATCGAGAGAAAAAAGTCATAGCAGTTACCTGCTGTAGTCGTGAACATACAACACAGAAGCTGCTGGACAGACAAACCCCCCACACCTCTCTTACCAGTGAAACGCTGCGACGCGTTGGAAATCAGATGGACAACTAATAAATAACACATTATATCAAATATAATAATTATATTACATAACTATATACCTAATATAACATACTAGATTTATATATACACTATACATAATATATAGATATCACCTAACATCCAATATCATATAATCAATCTAAAAACTACACGACTAAATATATTACTACCAGATATATCACATACTATATAATAACTATATGTTTGTGCTGTTACAGATACCTATTAATATATATACACACTATATATATATATATATATCATACATTATATATGTATAAACTTAATTATATAAACTGATAAGGTCAAAAGAGGTACTATTATAGCTATATATATATATAATATATGATAATAATCAGAATACCTATATATACTACCCTAAATAAATATACAATTACTATATACTAACATATATATATAAGCTATATATCATAGAATTTTTTTTTTACATGCATTATCCCTTCTCAGAGATGGCCAACCGAGGTAAACAGAGGCGACAACAACTACAGGAAATCGAAACTTTCAGGCCGATAATCCCACAGCCTAGTCACCCCAACGTGATCAGCAACAAGTCTGTTAATAATCTTGCATTCAGCGCAAGATCACAAAACTCCACCCACACCAGACTAGGCCCTACGCGGCAAGATTGAACCAGCGTATCCTCTGCACGAGAGTCGACGAAAGTCAATCTCCTATGCCCATAAGCATCATAATTATATAATTTGTTAATATCTATATATATAATATATATACTATATAATAATATATATATATATCAATAAATATATATAATAAATATATAATATATATACTAGTACCTATCTATACTTATTATATAATAACTATATATAATCTATATATAAATATAACTAGATACATATATATAAAATGGCAATGACATTGACTAAATGAAGTTTTATATGTTCCCTTAAATTATAATTAAAAAAGTGAGTCGAATAAAAATTAAAAAGAAGTCTAAGAAGTAGAGAAAAAAGAGAAGAAAAAAGGAAGAGAAGATGAACAAAGAAGAGGAAACGGAAAAGAAAGAACAAAGGAAGGAGACCGACGAGAAGATTTCAAAATGCAATTCTTCGACTAATTAGTTTCAAAAGTTAATGAGGAGAAGGGAGGGAGAAGAAAAGAAATGAGCAACGAGGAAAAGCGGGAAGAGTAGATATGATGGGTTGAAAACAAAGAATGAACAAGAGAGGAGTGGACTATATAGAGAGATTAAAACAAAGAATGAGGCAAAGTAAGAAAATCTGATGGCCATATCTCTAGGAAAACCTCCCTCGAAAAAAAAATGGGAGGTACATTTCCCCCGATTTCCCATTATATCAGAATATATCTTATTTTAATTGTTCGTATTATTGCGTTTCAAAGAAAAATTAAAGTGGACCACATGAATTACCATTTCCTTTTGTTGAACCATCTGGAGCAGAGAGGACCCCCCCCTCCCGGGATGGAGGCGAGCCTAGAAAGAGTTGGACAAGAAACAAAAACACTCTAATATATGAAAGGAAAGAAAATCGTTGTTAATAGTTTCACCATTGTTATTTGTTTAGGTTTACTATTTCAAACTGCTTTGACAATTATCTATTATTATTAATATTATTATTATTATTATTATTATTATTATATATTATATTATTATTATTTATTAATTATTATTGATTATTAATTTATTAACTTAATCTATATTATTGATTATTATATTATAATTATTATTATTATTATTGATTATTATCATATTCCTTTGTACTTCTTTACTTAATACTTTCGTTTCAAAACACAAGGTATGTGACCTAAACGTATAATCAGAGTAAATATTTAGACTGTTCCACAGAACTTAATAACTATAATAATATATACATCATAATAATATATATATAATTAGATAATATATATATATATATAAATATACTATATATACTATATAATATATATTAAATATATATATATATATATAAAAGCTATATATATATTATATATATATACATTATTGATTATATAGTAATATATATTATATACTATATATAATATAATCCACTTCAAGTACTACCCAAATATAATAAATTATATATATATATATATAATATATACGGTGTTGGTTAAAACATATACTTGAATGTTGAAAATTCATGTGTGAACTATTCAAGTGACAAGTGCAAGTTCTTAAATTGCTTTTAACGACTTATAAGCAATTTATAAGGTTTCAAGAAATTTCCTTTAAAACCCTTCTCAAACGTATTAGACACGGATCAACGAGAGATGGGATGGGGAGGTGGAGAGCTATTTGCCTAACACTTATTTTTAATTAGTCTTCCGTTGAACGGAAACCAAAGTAAACATAATTGAAGTTCATTAAGTCGGAAAATTCCGAATATTGCACGTATTCAGATAGAAAGGATCCTTAAAGCCCTTTTCACCAATAATTTTAATTAATTCACAACTACAACCAAAAAGGATTGGTACCATTAGAAAGAAAAATTCAAGAAGTTTCTCCCCGACTAACAATCAGCAAGACTGTTCTTTCCGATCTCATACCATCAGAAGAACCGAGGTGTCAATCCACACATAGATACGAAAAAAGATCATATACGTATTTTTCGGAATTGATTGAAGATATGAAACGTTATTTAAGATCAGTGTATCCCATTGCTTCGGAAAACAAAGGGTCATCAGTCTAAGGCATATTTATTCATTAAAAAAGATGCAAGTTAATTATAATTCAAATATTAAAAATTACTTAATTTTTATTAAAATTTTCTTCCATAAGAAAGGCTGAACATTTTTACGCGGTATCCTAAGGCCTGTCAATTTACTAAACAAAAGTCAATATAATTAATAAACAATATTTAGATGCTTTAGCTGCCTAACAGAAAAATTACTTATGCTAAGCAGCAGTATATAATTCTAATAATTATTCCATATTTTACCATAAACATATTAATTATATGTGTCACACACTTTGGAATACAGTTATATTGCAAACAGTATTAAAATTAATTGCAATTGCACAATTAAGTTAATAAGTAAAAGAACTAACTTTAATAATGAAAAAAAGAAATCACGGTCCTCCTAAAGTGGCAAGAAAGAGCAGGTTTTAAACTTGTGTTGAAATTAGATCCACTACTTTCCTAAAGAGGAAGAAAACCAGGTTTTAATTTAAATGATTCCTGAAATTTGACGTTCCATTGACCACCTCTCATTTCCAAAAGACCGAAGGCAACAACTGCGAGAGATGTCCTCACGTTATTTTACATTACTAAAAGCAACAAAGTTGAGAAACTGAGATAAATATTTTGTCGGAATCACATTGAATGTGTAGTCAGCTGTCAGCTTCTCAGCTCTGTGCAGTTAGGTTCAGACGGTTCAATGACTTGTGTCACGTCTATCCTCAGTTTGACAGTCATTAGGAAGTAGTGTTGGCGTAGCATCACAGACACGGAATTGCGAAACCGTTACTCACCAGACGAGATAAGCGTCAAACCCCACGCACGCACCAGACACCAACAGATTCATTTCTTACCTGTCACATACGACACCGCACAAGCACCGCACTGACCGAGACACCTTTCTAGTTTCAATTGACAGCACTTATACCGACCTCCCGCAACTGCCACGATCCCACCCTAACACCTAACCCGCACCGCTACCCACCACAAGCCACCAGCCAACCCCCAACATACAACGATGGCCATTCTGGAAATGCGGCACACGACGCACATCGCACCCCTACCAAACATACACAGAAGACGCCACCGACGCCACCGCCATACGCACCGCAACCCCGCACCGCACCAGATCCAACCGCACCTTGCAGCTATGGCGCGCTCCCGAGCACCACCAACCACCACCATCTAGCAGTCTAAGCACCTTAGTATAAAATTACATGACAGACTTTATTATTGATATCTTGCCCACCGACTTAAACTTTCCATCACAACCACAGCACACATACCCATAATTTTCTAACCCTTAAATTTACACGCCTAACCCTAAAATTCATCCCACCCAACTAGTACACACCCTACATCTATCTATAATAATGTCTAGTATTGAACCAACTAACCAGTACAATTAATGATTAGTAACATTTCATTATTTAAGACAGCCTCGTTCCCAACCCTAGCACGTAACAAAGAAAAAGCTGACAGCCACGACCGTAAGGGGTAGAAAAACCACAGCCGAAACATAAAAAATCGACACCGCCACAAGTAGTAACCAGGCGGGGAACTCGAACGACAAATCAAGACTAAACTTAGCGACAAGGAGAATTGGCACTCGCCAATCCGAGTTAGGTCCAAAAATCTCCAATTAGGTCTAAACAAGTTCCCAAGTTTCAGAATTATTCTATGTAAAGACCGATAGGACTTGCACTTCCATATCCACTCCTTCATTCAGAAGTAAAATGGATTTCTTTCTTAAAGCTCCTACCCATTTGTTCGAACATCCTTCCCATTTTTCATTCCATTCCACTCCTTCATTCAGAAGTAAAATAGATTTCTTTCTTAAAGCTCTTACCCATTTGCTCGAACATCCTTCCCAATTTTCATTCCATTCCACTCCTTCATTCAGAAGTAAAATGGATTTCTTTCTTAAAGCTCCTACCCATTTGTTCGAACATCCTTCCCATTTTTCATTCCATTCCACTCCTTCATTCAGAAGTAAAATAGATTTCTTTCTTAAAGCTCTTACCCATTTGCTCGAACATCCTTCCCAATTTTCATTCCATTCCACTCCTTCATTCAGAAGTAAAATGGATTTCTTTCTTAAAGCTCCTACCCATTTGTTCGAACATCCTTCCCATTTTTCATTCCATTCCACTCCTTCATTCAGAAGTAAAATAGATTTCTTTCTTAAAGCTCTTACCCATTTGCTCGAACATCCTTCCCAATTTTCATTCCATTCCACTCCTTCATTCAGAAGTAAAATGGATTTCTTTCTTAAAGCTCCTACCCATTTGTTCGAACATCCTTCCCATTTTTCATTCCATTCCACTCCTTCATTCAGAAGTAAAATAGATTTCTTTCTTAAAGCTCTTACCCATTTGCTCGAACATCCTTCCCAATTTTCATTCCATTCCACTCCTTCATTCAGAAGTAAAATGGATTTCTTTCTTAAAGCTCCTACCCATTTGTTCGAACATCCTTCCCATTTTTCATTCCATTCCACTCCTTCATTCAGAAGTAAAATAGATTTCTTTCTTAAAGCTCTTACCCATTTGCTCGAACATCCTTCCCAATTTTCATTCCATTCCACTCCTTCATTCAGAAGTAAAATGGATTTCTTTCTTAAAGCTCCTACCCATTTGTTCGAACATCCTTCCCATTTTTCATTCCATTCCACTCCTTCATTCAGAAGTAAAATAGATTTCTTTCTTAAAGCTCTTACCCATTTGCTCGAACATCCTTCCCAATTTTCATTCCATTCCACTCCTTCATTCAGAAGTAAAATGGATTTCTTTCTTAAAGCTCCTACCCATTTGTTCGAACATCCTTCCCATTTTTCATTCCATTCCACTCCTTCATTCAGAAGTAAAATAGATTTCTTTCTTAAAGCTCTTACCCATTTGCTCGAACATCCTTCCCAATTTTCATTCCATTCCACTCCTTCATTCAGAAGTAAAATGGATTTCTTTCTTAAAGCTCCTACCCATTTGTTCGAACATCCTTCCCATTTTTCATTCCATTCCACTCCTTCATTCAGAAGTAAAATAGATTTCTTTCTTAAAGCTCTTACCCATTTGCTCGAACATCCTTCCCAATTTTCATTCCATTCCACTCCTTCATTCAGAAGTAAAATGGATTTCTTTCTTAAAGCTCCTACCCATTTGTTCGAACATCCTTCCCATTTTTCATTCCATTCCACTCCTTCATTCAGAAGTAAAATAGATTTCTTTCTTAAAGCTCTTACCCATTTGCTCGAACATCCTTCCCAATTTTCATTCCATTCCACTCCTTCATTCAGAAGTAAAATGGATTTCTTTCTTAAAGCTCCTACCCATTTGTTCGAACATCCTTCCCATTTTTCATTCCATTCCACTCCTTCATTCAGAAGTAAAATAGATTTCTTTCTTAAAGCTCTTACCCATTTGCTCGAACATCCTTCCCAATTTTCATTCCATTCCACTCCTTCATTCAGAAGTAAAATGGATTTCTTTCTTAAAGCTCCTACCCATTTGTTTGAACATCCTTCCCATTTTTCATTCCATTCCACTCCTTCATTCAGAAGTAAAATAGATTTCTTTCTTAAAGCTCTTACCCATTTGCTCGAACATCCTTCCCAATTTTCATTCCATTCCACTCCTTCATTCAGAAGTAAAATGGATTTCTTTCTTAAAGCTCCTACCCATTTGTTCGAACATCCTTCGAAATTTTCTTCAAAAGTTGCATAACTTTGATTGGCCTTCAGAGTCTTGCATACTTATCAGACATTTTCCAACTTTTCACTTCAAAACATTTCAGTAGCAAAAGAATTTCAAAGTAAACAGAAGTAGAGTTTCTATTTTGCTGCGGAATATGTTAAATTTACTCTTGGCTATGCTTTTTCCTTTATTGTTTTTCAAGAACAGGAAACAAAATGAAAAGTTAATGAAAAAGGAAGATTGTCTAAAATTATTATATTAATATATATATATATTATATACTATATATATATATATATATATATATATATATATAATATATTTATATATATATATATTATTAACTATAGTAATATATAGTATATATATATAACTATATATATATATATAATAAGATGATTATATATAATATATATATATATAGTATATATATATATAATATAATATATATATATATATATATACTATATATATATATATAACTATATATCATATATATAACTATATATATATAATAAAACATATAATATATATAATAAATATATATATATATATAATATATTATATATATATATATATTATATATATATATATATATGGATATATATTATATATATATATAGTAATATATATATATATATAATAATATATATATATAGTAATTCTCTTTTCTGTCATTGGCTTCAGCTAAATTTGCATAAAATAAATTGTAACCCGTAAAACATTATCAAAAGATTGAATATATATTAAGTCAATAATTTATATTGTGGAAAGTTCAAATCTTTACATGATTACAATGTTTTTATTTTTTCACAATTTATGTAAATATTGATAATACATTACTTCAATAATTATTGTTTTTTAAAACGTATAATATTTTTCTTACCCACATAATATTATAACCATTAATTATATCACATTTTATCATAAAAATATAAATTACAAATGGATTAAATTTTTCAAAAATTATATTTTTTTTCTCTACATATATCCATTGTGATTTTCATGATAAAATTATACTTTCAAATTATCAAGTTTTTTTTCTACAATAAAATTCTTTGAAAAGTTCATTTTGAAATTTCAAGATTTTTTTTTTTTTTGTATTATTAGAAAATTATCAATATCAATGCTTATTAATTGTAAATTTTGTTATCGAGTATTCATAATTTAATAATTCACTTAAAATCTTAGCGATTATAAAATGGACGTGACTAGTTAAATATGAATCAATTTATTAATACTTTCAAATACCAGTTGTCACTTCTTTAATTTTTTTTGTGGATGGGCATCTCTCATCAAGTTTAGTTCCATTTTGACAATGAACTTCTTGTCATAAATCCTTATTAACAGAAAAGAAAAGGTTAAACTCCATGAGACCCATCCGTTTAGCGTTTTACCTCAACAACTATGAAACAAGATCTTTTGTGACAAACTATCAACCCGGTTTCTCTGGTTAAGATCCTCAATTAATCGTCAGGATTCAAAGAAAACAGTCTCATCCACCAACCAAAGAAGTTAAAAACATACCACAATAAAACTTTTGATTCTTGTTTCCAAAAGCGAAATTTATTTTCTGTATCAGAATGTTAGAGCATTCTTCACACGTAACATCTAATATGCGATACTTCACATTATTACAGCAGTTTTTCAAACTTTTCGAATCTCAATCATTACCCATCTCGCGCACTTTACCAATGTGTCTGATTATTTGGCTCAATCTCATTCAATTAGGTTTTATTTATAATAGACCTTCAACGTTTCAAAACCATCAGGAAAGGGGGTAGATATTAGACCTGGTTTGATATAACAAATTATCACTTGGAAACAGAAGTAATGAATAAATTAAATTAGTTAAATCGCATTATCACTAACTACGTAGACCAGGGTTTCATCAAACGCATTCCCATGTCTTCACCACTAAAACGGTAATGCGGAGGGATCAATCTCCCCGTAATTCCTAATACCTGTTTTTTCCTTATTCTCCATTTACAACGCCACGGCAAACTGTGTAATTGTAAATTAAGGATCTAATCAGCGCAATCTACCAATAACATAAAAGTGTAGATACACCGCTACTGTTCCTCTTTTGATTTCCATTATCAATAACGACAAGATAATATTGCTCTTTCTTCAGTATCACAATCTACAGTTATATATCATAACTCCTCCTTTCCCCAATTATTATATTAACACTGGTGAATATTAGAGCGCATCACTATTATGGTATTAAGTATGTCATTAATGATAGAGGCTATCATATATAATAACAGTATAGGTACTATAACTATATATATATAGTATATATATATAAGTATGATATAATACTATATATATATATATAATATATATATATATATTATATATATTATATATATACCATATATATATTAAGTATAGTAATATATATTATATATATATATATATAGATATATATATATAGTATATAATATATAGACATATATATATATATATAGGGAGTATATTATAGTAAATATATATATATATTATATATAAATATATATAGATATATATATATATAGAATATATATAATAAAAATATATAAATGAAGTAACTATATATATATATATATAATATATATATATATATATATATAAGTATAATATATATATATATATTATAATATATATAATATAATATATATATATATATATAGCAATATAATACAATATATAAATATATATATAATAGGTATGAAAAATAGTATAAATATATATATATATATATATATATATATATACTAATATATATATAGAACGTACGATATAATATATATAATAGTTGGTATAGGTATATTGTATATACAATTAATAATATTAATAAATAAATTGCTAAAATACTATGTATAGGACATAATTCAATATATTATATCTGAGTATTTAATAACTAGATATAATAATAACTATATATATAACTAATAATATCATCATACCTAAAGTCAAAAATATTATGATTATATCATTACTATTAGTATATTATACATATATATCATACATATATATCTAGAAACTAATGAATGAAAGGAATATTATAATATATATATAATATATATATTATTATAATATATATATATACGAACCTACTTAATAGTATATAAGACCTAGAAGATATATAATTATATAGTATTAAATATATATCAGTATATATTAGTTCATATAAAGAGATTTTAGTATGGTAGTAATATATACTATCAACCAATGTACTACATCCCCATTTAATTTATGGTTTTTTCCTAGAGGCGATTTTTAAACCTCTTCGAAGGATTAAAAGAAATCTGTAGATATCTATTTATATATTTCTTTTAGTAGATGGTCAACTTGGAACTATATATTATATATGACTGAAACTATTGCCCTTAGGTTCTATAAAGTATCCTTTAATTATCACTTTCGTGGATTAAATATATATACTACGCGGTAAATATTTTTTACAATATTTATTATTTGGTTGTCTTGTTATTCTCATTTCATATAGATCCTTTTATATTAGGTTAATTGGTAAGTTTATTTATTTGTATTTAATTATTGTTTATCATTTATATATGATTCCTATTTATAGTTTATAGTTTATTGTTTATGGTTTATAGTGATTTAATCTCATAATTATGCATATAGTTACCTAAATTCTTAATTATGTATATGATCTAGACTTAATATATATTATATAATAGTATATAGTTTATATATGTTAGTAAATAAGAGTTAATGCGCGGTTGCATTTAATATATTATGTAAATATTAAGTATTTAGTATTACCTTATATAATATATCTTAGATTTATATGTGATTAGAGTACGTATAATCATGCGAATTATTATATTATTATTATATTTTATCAACTTATATATTATATATATTATATTTATAATGTATTTATATATATTTATATATTATATAGTACTTTATTAAAATTATATTATTATATAGTAATATAATTATATTATAATTTATAATATATACTATGAGAGGTTATATTAATTTATATATTATATATGGAGTCTGAACATTTCACTTTTATATTATTATATTAGTATTATAATATATTATATAATGAAGATATAATATTTTTGATATAATATTATATTATATCTTAAATATATATTTATAATATATATATATATATATTAATTATGTTATATATATATTAATATAGAAATAATATTTATTTATTTATATATATATATAGAATATCTAATGTAGTTATAGGAGTTATTTTAGTTCACAATTATAATATATAATAATATATATTTTATGAGTAATAATAATTTATAATATCAATATACTATAATCATTATATTCATATCTGTACCCTTAATATAAGTATCTATATTATAGTATAGTCCAGTAGTTATCCGCTATATATATATATATTAAAATCCACCACTCACTTGTAGTAGTAGAATTATGATAATAATATTATATGATCTATTATTAATATTTAAGAAGTTATTTGATTATTATTTAATCAAATATTTATTAACTAATAAATTATTATCTTTAAATATTATTATAATTAATATATATATTATATTGATATATATTATTATATACACTATGAGTTTATATATTTATTGCGCATTTATAAATTTACTGTATATAGAATTATGTAGTACTTTATATTTTAATATTCTAGTATAATTTATAAATATATTATTTATATTAATATAAACATATATATATATATAAACATATATATATATAATTATAATTTTGTATATATAATATATTGTTTATATATATATTATATAGTTATACTTATATATTATATTAATATAATTATTATCATATTATATATATATAATAATATTATTAATTAATATATACTATATATATTATATATCATTATTTTAATTGATTTTATTCAGGAGTTTTATACTTCTGGAGATAAATATACTATACTCACCTTTTTGTATTATATTATAAGGGTTAAATATACTTTTCAATGTACGTATCTAAATAATATATTAATAGGCATGCAAAGTCACGACCTTATATTTAAGTTTGTAAGTGAATAAGCGATTTTGTATTAATAACATTAAAGACTACAGTAATGTGGGTATGAATAGTACTATAAAGTTTCATATATCTACATTCTCATATCATATTTCGGGCTAATAGAGAGAAGGTGGCGAGTATAAATAATATATTCACGAGGTAGAGTAGAATATGAGTTGTAGTATAACTCTATATAGGAGTAGTAAAGAGCAAAGCAGAGTCTTTATCAAGCATAATTATATTGTACTAGAGCTAATTTGAAACATCTTAGCTAAAGATAATAGAGCCAATATGTATGAAAAAAGTATTTTAAATATATATATAATCAGAGGAAAAAGCTCAGAAACCGTTAAAAAGCGGAGAAATGAGAGCTTTCTAGCGGGTGCCGGATTTTCTTATTAATTGGTAGATATGCTGTCACGTATTGAAAAATTATTGCTATCTTTCACAGTTCAAGTATGCAACATGGATAGCAATATAAAAATATAAGCCATGCTTTGAGAGCGACTGAGTATGCGGTTGAGTATAGGATGATATATTATAAAAACCATGGAGGATATTAAGGATATTTAGTGAGAGTATGAATCCACTACGCTAATATTAACGTATATGAGTGACAATTATAATATTATACTATATATTTTATTTGTTATATTTTTATTAATTTAATATATAAATATATGTAATCATCTATATGTATATATAATATATCTATAATATATATAATATAGAGAATAAAAATAATCATATTCAAGTAGTATCTATATATATATATATCATGATATATATATATATATATATATATTATTGAGTAGTATATATATATTACCGTGGATATATATATATATAGTATCATAGTATATACTATATAGTTAGTACTATATATATATATATATTAATATATTATTATATGTGAGTATAATATATAATATATATATATATATATATATATATATATATAATATTATATATATATATGTAATGATTATATGTATATATACGGTGTATAATATATATATATATATAATATATTATATATATAATATATATATATATTATTATAATATATATAATATACTATATATATTATCATTACATATAATAATATATATATATTATTAATATATATATATATATAACATAATTATAGTATATATATCAATAAAAATATAGTATATATATATATATAATATAACCTATACAGCCATTCATAACTACTAATTATAAGAATAATACCTATATATATAACTTTGACTAAAAATCAAGTCAAGTGTCACACACCGAATGTTGGCAGATTGTTCGGCCACATGTGGCAGGATTGAAATACTTCCGGTGGCTGCCCCTGTCACTATATTGGGTGCTCAGTTCTCCTCTGATTCGATAGCCAAACGATCCATTTACTACGTTTTTTCGCTGATCTCTATTTGATAAGGGTTATTTTTTTGAAATATATAAAGCATTTTTAAGATCAGGAGAAAATGCAGAAAATGTTTTTTCCCACTGGTAATTTAGGTATTATTCTAAATAATTTTTGTTACAGGCACATGGTACATATCCGAACTTTGGCACGAACTTATTGAGAAGGAGACATTTCGGGGAGAAATTTTTTTTTTATAACCTGTCAGCTCTACACACTGGGTATCGTGCTGGGCTAACTCGGTGGGCGCTTACGCCCATGGACGGGGTTTTATGCTTTCTCTGTCGGTTAACTAGTGCGTTATAAAAGAAAAATTTAGAATAAGGTTGGCTGAGTTAGATTAAGATAGTTGAAGGATGGTCGGTACTATTTCAGATCTTTATTAGTAGTCAAGGGTGCGGAGTACAGGGTCGTCAGAAGCAAGAAATTTGGCGGGGTTTATAAGTCGATGACAATGTTTGTAGAAAAAATTTAAGGAATATAAATTCAATATATGTAATTAAAACTTATAAGATGAAAATAATAAATTTATATTGAAAGCGAAGTTTAAAATAAAGACTATTATACTAAGATTAAACTGCACGGTTGAAGGACAATTTTAAACACGTAGTATAGATTGTAAGTTGTGGGAAGGTTCCGCGTTGATAGTCGATGCGATCGCACGATTTGTAACCTATGTGTTATTTTTTTTCAGATTTAGATATTATTTTTTTAGAATTTTTATTTTTATAATTTATGGAGTATATTGCTATAATCTTTAAAATAAAAATTATTTTATACATAAACTAATATTTATCCAGCTTATTCAACTTATTATCACTTTACAGTTTCTATCAGTTACACTATCGAAATAACAGCAGTGATCATTATTCCGTTCTTGCACAAGAAAATCCATTTTATATTTGCCTATGCCCGTCGTAGACGGCGTTCATTATCCCGTGAGTTCGCCTGGAGGCTAAGGAGCTAATTCCGGCAGGACCGGCTATTTTTCTCAGAGGATCGGAATTTGTTTTTCTCATTTTTCTCTATTATTATGAAGTATAGTATATATATGCAATAAATAATATCTATATATATATATTATTACTATTATATATATATATTATATATATATATGTATATTATATATTTATTAAGCGTATATAATTTTAGATAATATATATAATAAGTAGTACAGTGAGCAAAATATATATATAGTATATTTATAATATTTACACTAAATATATATAGTAATATAATATATATATATTATATAATTATATAATATATAAATATAAACAAAATTAGTAAATAATACTAATTATTACTATATATATATATATTCATAGTATATAATATATATATAAATATATATATATTACAATATTTAAGAAATCATTATATATTATATATAATATATATATATATAGTATAAAGCGGTTAACGCTTTCACCTATTGTAGGGTGTCAATTTCGCAGTTTATCTGCAGTTCAAGATAATAACTCATTGTTCTGTAATTTTACGACTATTTTCTCTCAAACCCTCTTACTGTTTGAGTTTCGTTTTCCGCTCTTTGTGAGTTGAGAAACAAGAAGAATTTGTTCGGAGTTTTTAGGTCCTAGAGTTCTATATAATTTGTTATAGCGGAATGTTGGCAAAAGCGTACCCTTGTCAGTGATTTATAAAATTACAGACAGCGAACTCTACTGATTAAATTCCAGCGTAGGTGTACTTCTTTGTTGTTATGTGTCGGCTTTATAAATAGATTATCCAGTTTTCATAACTTTTATTAACAGATTTATATCTATATATTTACATATATTTATATATATTGGTAGTCGTATATTAATGATAATGTTGTTCGACGTTTATTAGCACTTTCAAAAATTAATATCAAATGTCAAGTAATTCGAGATATTAGTCAAAAGTTAATTTCAAAAGTTATCAAAAGTAAAAATATCAAAAGTTATTTTCTACGAATAAAGTTTTGGAATTTTCTAACAGCAAATCTAAAAGTAATAGTTAATAGTTTATACACTTATTATAAATGTTATAAATTTATCCAATATCGTAAGTTGTATAAAAATCTTATAAATCGTAATATTCAACAATCGAAATGTCTAAACCGTCGAAAGCCCAGACTTGTTAAGTAACTTCCTGTTAAATTTAACACATATATAGAAGTTCATCTTGAAACTTATAATATTATATTATAATTATAATTATATCTTATATATTCATTTTATATAATATTATATATATATATATATGCTTTATATCTTAAATTTAGTATTAAATAGTATTATTATATATATATATTATTATATTATTATATATTATAGTAATCTATTATTATTTATATTATATATATATATTATATTTTTTAATATATATAATTTATTATATAATATATATTATATATATTTATTATTATATATATATATATTATATATATCTTATTTATATATTTTATTTATTATTATATATAAGTATATATATATGTATATATAATATATATATATAGTATAATATATATATATATAATAATAGATAAGCTATATGAGTATATATATATATATATTATATATAGTATATTAATAATATATATATAATTATATATATTAATATATATATATTATATTATATATATATTTATATATATATATATATACTATAATATATATATAGTATATATATATATATTTATTATATAAATATATATAGTGTATGTATATATATATATATATATATATATATATAAATATAATATACTATATATATATATAGTTAGTATATATTATATATATATTATATATATAGTATATAATATATATATATATTATTATATATATATTATATAAAAATTATGTCCACACATTATTAATATTGCAAGTGCATCTACGTATTCATATTTTTCACATGAGTAAATATGCATTACATATAGTACGTTCACATTTATTTCAGACAAGTTTATATATATATTAAATTTATTAGAATTAATACTCGTTATATCATGTTAATCAGTTAAACAGTAAAACTATAGTGAAAGGAAAGTTAAAATATATAAAATAACATTTAATAATATATATATATAGTACTATATATATATATAGGTATATATATATAATATATATATAGTATATAATATATATATATATATGTATATATATATATAGTATAATATATATATATATATATATATAATATATATATATATATATATATATATTTATTTATTTTTATATTATTATTATAATTATTATTATTTTTATTTTTTTATACAATTTTTAAATATTTTTTATAGTATATATTATTAATATTTTATATATTACTACTTTCCCTTTCTTCTATCTCCTCCCCAATTATCTATAGTTATATTTTTTTTTTTATTCCTAATATAAAAAAAAATATACTATAAACTTATATATATATAATATTTTATATATATATATTTATTATATTTATAATATTATTATATATATTATATATATATATATTATTAATAATATATATATTTATATAATATTATTATTTTTTTATATTATATTTATATATTTATATACATAAATATCAATATTACTATATAATATATACGTATATTATAGAATTATATATCATATATGATACGGATACTATACTAATAAGTTATATATAATAGATAATATAATATATTATACTATATATATTATATTATATACATATATATATATAACTTAATATATATATATATGGGTTTGATATAAATATATTATATATATTATATATATATATATATATATATATATATATATATACTATATATATATTATTATAATATATATTAATATTAAATATATATATATATACATAATTTATATATTATTTATTTAATACTTCTTACATATATTGTAATATATATAATATAGTATATATATAATTATAGTAATATGGTTAGGAGCTATAATATATATTATAAATAATATATTAAATATAATATTATATATATATGAGTAATAATATATAATATATACTATACTACTATATATATATATCAGTACATATATATATATATAATATATATATATATGAATATATAATAATATATATATATATATATATATTATATTATATATACTAATATATAATAATTATAATATATAATATATATATACTATATTATATATTATATTAGCTTTTATTTTCATGTAAAGTAAAAATTTAATAAATTTTTCGTTCAAATTGTATCCCACGGTAGAATAGAAGCTTTGATATATTATATATATAATATATATAATATAGGTATATATATATATATATAACTATATATATATACATAATATATATATATTATATATATATATAATTGTTGTTGTCCCTGGTATCACACATGTAAGTATTTTATACCTACACCCAGTTATCTGGCTCACACATGTATGTATGTTTTTATGTATTTAATTTTATTTAATAATTACTCACGTTTAAATGACCTCAGTGACATCGAAACATGATTAAATACATCCGGTGAGCGTTTTTACGTAATATTATGTCTGGCCAAATTGTAAGCAATGCAATATTATTATTCTCTAATATTAGTTATTATATGATTTTATTATCTATTATTTATTACTTATTTATTATTAATTATATCGTAATATTTTGGAATTTCAATTATTATATTTTTATCAATATATTATTATTTTATTATATTATTGATTATTATTATTTTCTTTAATTATTATTAATTCTTTATATTATATACTATTATTATTATTCGTTATATTCGGTATTATTATTATTATTTATTGATTATTATTGTTAGTATTAGTATGGATGTATTGATTTTGATTATGTATTAGTTTATTATTATTGATGTATTTATTATTATTATTTATTATTATTATTGTATGTGGATGTATTTTATGATTCATTATTAGTTATTTTATTATATTATAATAATATTAAAAATTTTTTTATTATTATTAATTAGTATTATTTTTGTATTATATTTATTTATTATTATTAAGTTTTTATTTGATTATTATTATGTATTTCGGTCAGTTATTATTGAGTAATATCAAACAGAAATTTTATGTGAAGGTTGAAGCATTTTGAGAATCCAATATAAAAAATAGCGAATTAAGTGAAATGTTATTAAGTATTGATTATTATTTAGATTATTATTATTTGACGATTTTGTTGGAGTATTATTTATTTATTATTTATTATTATTATAACTGGTATTAAGATTAGTGGATAAATTAGACAAATTAAAACTATTATTATTATTATTATTATTATTATTATTATTATTATTATTATTATTATTATTATTATTATTATTATTATTATTATTATTATTATTATTATTTCTATTTTTTATTATTTAAAAGTGAATATTAAATGTTATTACTGTTTATTACCTTTATCATTATCTTTATTACTACATTATCATTTTTTTATTCCATCTATTATTATTATTATTATTATTATTATTATTATTATTATTATTATTATTATTCTCCAATATCCCACATAGCTTAAGCAGTCCAGGACTTCCCTAAAATGGAATTTGAAATTTAAAAGAATAAAAATTTTTAAAAGTTTTGAAAAATTTATAAAAAGTTTCAAAATAAAAATTAAAAATCAATTTTAATTTTTTAACATTAAATGAAATTGAGTAACTAAAGTATTCAAAATTAAATAAATAAATAAATTTGAAATAGTAAAATAAATTAGATAGTTTCAAATTTAAAAATATAAATAAATAAAAATAAATTTAAACTTGGAAGTTTTCAGATGAAATTATAAAATTTCAAATAAAATTTACAAGTTTTAATATAATAATAATCTGCCATGTCTACTTACACGTTTCTTTTAGAGTTGACGAAATTTAAAGTTAATATTGAATAAGTTAATTATTCTAAGTTCTACTTCTAAAATCGAGTTCTTTAAAGCGAATAAGAAATTTTTTAAAGTTTACGAATTTTTCTGAGTCGAAATTATTTTAAAAGTTTTCTTTAAATTTTAATGAAAATTCTCTAAGTAAATATTTAAAATTTTATAAGTTCCACAATTTGAACTTACTTTAAATTCGGATGAAATTTTTCTAAATGAAAATTATTAAAATTTTTTTTATAAGTTCCAAAATTTGAACAGTTTTTATTTCTTAAAATTCGATTTTATTATCACTGATAAAATATAATTTTACTGTCGATTTTACTTTTGTATATCTAGTTGGTGAGTTCGAAATAATGAGCTCTGAGCTCTTGCTCTTGTTTTATACCCAGCCCGTTGTTTAAGATGAATTTTGTTTTCGATTTTAAGAATTTGAGAAATATCGGCGAATTTATTGCGAAATCAAAACTTTATATGCAAAAGAAAAAGTCTTAATATGAAAAATACTATTGCAATATGGAAAAACCGATTATGAAACTACTTAGAATAAAAATATTATTTCACAATTGTGTTTTCCAAATAATATAAAAATATCGTTTGATAATTTAATTTACAGGAATTATGCATCCTGTTATTTACTGTAGGTTTTTTACGATTGAGCAATTGGACTTTTTCAGTCTGTCCCGCCTTAACAAATTTAAATTTTTAAAATTTGACTACATCTTAACAAAATTAATTAATCAAAAAACATAAAATCAATCAAAATTAATCAAAATAATATTTCAAATATTGCATTATTAATGCTTATCTTTATCCAATGCTGGGATATATTGGACAGTGCCAGCTATCTGACGGTCACTCAGGATCTGGAATGTGACAGAAAATTGATATGTTTGATGCATTTGGTGCAATATCCTCATGAATTCCTCGTGTGATTGTAGTTTACAAGGCAATCCTTTTTGTCTCATCTCAAATTTCCGATTGTATCCTATAGTATTATCCCAATAATTTCAACTGCAACTTTCTGAAAAGAAAAATATCCTGGGCAGTATTGAAATTCATGAGGTCTAAAGGTATGATAATTGTGGGTAGAATATAGAATATACTGTTATGGTATGTAAATGATTGAGGTAAGTTTGTAATGTACAAATAAATATTTGTATAATGTTAAAGTAAAAAAAAAATTGAGAAATGGTTGGATAAATTGTATTGTTAAGTACTGTAGTAATGGGTATGTAAATGCATATAAATGATTTAGTAAAAGTTCTATAAATTTTCTGTAAATATAGATCTATTAAAGTATAGAAATGTATATACTAAATGTTGAAACAGAAAATGAAAAAATTAAAAGTCTAAAAATTTTCTAAAAATCTTGGGAAATTTGAACTAATTTTTTATTAACTTTGGTCAAAAAAAATTTTTTATTACGATGATCTATTACTTTACTTGTATTATAAAACCAGTTAAATCAATTTAAAATTATGTATATATATCAATATAAAAACTAAATAATAATAAATAATAATAATATAATATATTATATATATATATTATAGTATATATATATATATAATATATATATATATATATATATATTATATAATAATATATATATATATATATATTAATCAGTATTAAATATCGTAATTGCTTTGGTTAATTACGCAAAAATTTCAAATAAAAAAAAAATTAAAAAAAAAAAAAATTATGATGAGTGGTGGGTTGTGTTGTTCTCTAACCATATCTTATCGCGATGAGTGCGTAATGCCTTCCTCTTTATTGAGTTTGAGCCAATACGTTGTGAAATTTCTAGTGGTTGCTGTCCCCTCTCTGCTGTTCCATGATAGGTTCCATCTTACTGGTAACGTATTCAGAAAATAACGTGATCTGTAGACGTAAGAAATCGTTGTTCCTATAAGTTGTTCTCCAAGGAATCTGAATAATGTTCTGATGTTTCTTCTCTTGTAGTGTGTAACCACAATACCATCAAAATCTCTAAGTGTTTTGCAATGATTGAATGGTAATAGTTCTCTTTTCAGTTTCAGTATATCTGTTTCATTCATGTAATATGTTAGCTTCATTGGTATATCAAATACGTTGATGTTCCATGCTTGTATACACATTGACATTAGTAATTCTTTGTTGTTAAAAAATGATATTCCATTTACAATGTCTTTTATCATCTTGTGTTCTATAACTTTTTCAGTTTTATTGCTTTTAAGCTTTAATAATTTAAATAAGATTCTTGGGGATATTCTTTTTCAAATGCTTTTCTGTGTAACTGGATCTATGTTGTTCCAAAATATCTTCAACAGTTCTCTATAATTGATAGGGTAACTTTCTTCAAAAATTATTTTATCTAATATTACTTCCAAAATTTCACTGAAATATCCTTGGTAGACCAGTTTTCTCACTATATGAGCACATTCTGTTCAAAATAAGCTTTGAAATGGATATTAGAGCAAGATTGATAAATGCTCTGTCAGTTCATCCCCATTTCTTAGTGAGTATAATATATTTCTTGGTCTATTAGCTTGAGTTAGGATTTTTGAAATTTCAGCTATGGTTTTTGTGTTAGAATATATGGGTCTTATTGATTGAATTATGTTTCTATTTTCTTTTATTATTGCTTGTGCAATGAGTTCTAAGTCTTCCCATTCTTCATCTTCTTTCAATTCTTAAACAATTTTACCTAGTTTATTTTCGTTACCACTTGCTAAGCAATCTTTTAATAAAGTTCTGCTATTATATCCTTTATATTCTCTTGGTACGTAATCATCTAAATGTACTTGGATTTTTGTTACATCTTCATTA
The DNA here is from genome assembly GCA_015478945.1 of Trachelipus rathkii. Lineage (NCBI taxonomy): Eukaryota > Metazoa > Arthropoda > Malacostraca > Isopoda > Trachelipodidae > Trachelipus > Trachelipus rathkii. Next base: position 48,680 of record JABUQX010033756.1, read on the forward strand.
TTGCTCGTTAAGTATTCTTTAATTCTAGTGAATACTTCTCTGTCTTTAATTATGCCTAAATGATTAAAGCAATCGTAATCTAACAAATCTACGATGTCATCTACCTCAACTGAAATACGATACTGTACTCTTGTTGTAATCCAATCAATTAATCTTGTTACCATTATCTTTATCCACAACTGAACAAAATTTTTTAAGATCTTAGGAAGTTGTAAATGTGAACTGACCTGATTTGCAATCACAGTCTGTTTCTTCGTCTGTTTTCTTTCCACTGTTTCGAATTCTGTCTCGTAGACTTCTCTTGACGCTTTTTCTTAACGCCAATCTCGTTCCAAATTCCGTTTCAGGAGGGCTTTAGAACCGCTGCTGACGATAATCATTACTCCAACTCTAATAGCTGAAAGATCCGACAATCTTCTCGGTGTGGTGAAGTTATCAACATCCATCGATACTAAAAATGATTAAAATTACATGCAAGTATAAACAATTCTTAAACTACTGGTTAGACCGGTATTAGCTGTTGAAATATACTTAAAATTAAATATAATGAATTAAATTATAAAATATAGGTTTTATTTGTACCCATTTATGTACCCGTTTCGTAAAAATTAAAATTAAAATTATATGTATATATAAAAAAATCAATTAGAACTAATATTTTTATTTTATAAAGTTACTGTCCTACATACAACACAATTTAAAAAAAAAACTTTGTATGTTAATCAATATATACACAAAAATAAAAATTTAACTATATTTTCTTCTTTTCTTACTAGTATCTGACTAGTTTTTATCATCCTTGTCACTAAATGTGACTCTTTTTACACCTTTAAATTTAACTCTCCTTGCAGGTTGATCTGAAGGGTTTTCTGGCAATTCATTTGCTGTGTGATCTTTTTTTCGGTACGAGATGTTGATTGTCTTGTTAGAACAGGGGATCTTTGCATCATTGTATATTGGTGTTTTGGTCTATATGATAGATTTTTCTCTCCACCTCGTGTTCTTCTGGTAGGTTCTTCTATCGGTTGTGATACTGGTAATGCTATAGCTTGTTTAACATTACTAGATATTTCCTCTGTTCTCTCGAATATCGGTTCTTGTTCCAGTGTAGCATATCTTATTTCATCTTCTTGTGTTGGTTCTGCTACTGATTTTATATTTTCATCTACAGCTTCAGGTGTTTCATCTTCAATATTTATTTGCGATTCTTCTGTTGGTATATTGCTATTGGTTTTAGGTGTTCTTAAATATATCACTCTTGTTTCACTTTCATCGTCTTCATTGTCTTCGTATCTTTCGCGATTTCTGTTTCCATTTTGAATCCTTTTCCTTAAGTTATCATTAATTTTCTGTCTTGTGTCTGATGGTTTAATTTGTTCGTTCTTTTCATTAATTTTCTCATCCTTACTTCGTGATCTAGCTATTTTAAAGTTATCTACATTTACTCTATACATCTTATTTGTTGTAGGATCTCTTAAGATATATGTATTGCTTGTTTCAAATTCGTTGCCATTGCCTTCAATCCTAAACGGACCTCTCCATTTTAAGAACAATTTTGGCGATAAATGGGGTGGTTTGATTCTCTGAGTGTACACTAGATCTCCTATTTTTATTGGTCTATCCTTCGCTCCTTTACAACTTTGAGTCAAATATTTCTTAACCTCATTTTCTAATGTTATTCTGGCTTGCCTTCTTATCTCTTTAATTCTTTCATATAATTTTTCTATTGTCTCATCTTCTTTTATTGTTTTAATTTCTTTAGGTTTTATTAAAGTTTGAGATGGAATATCAGATGGCATTCTTTTCGTATATCCGTATAATAAGAAATGTGGGTCTGTTTTAATAGTGCTATTGTAGGTGTGATTTATTGCTGCTTGAGCCAAAGGTAAGTATTTGTCCCAATCTCGTTGATTATCTTTCACATAGCATCTAAGAAAATTTGCTATGTTAGCGTTACAGGTTTCTACTAACCCATTAGAATTTGCATGATAGCTGCTGATCTCTACCTTTTTTATCTTAAACTTTCTACAAACACCTTTCATAAGCTTCCCAACAAACTCTAAAGCATTGTCAGACAAAATCTGGTCTGGTAAAGTGTGACAAGTACTACTTATTATGTCTAATAAAATTTACACTGATGCTCGGTTCTATGTGCTTCCCTATTGACTTTGTTCTCATCTTATTATTATCATCCTAATCATGTGTTTGTTAAATCTAATATTTATCGATCTCTTGAAAATACCTAGTATATTAGATTTACTTTTTCTCTGTCTTTTATATAGATAGATGTTTGTAATGAGTGGCATATCCTCATTTACATTGTCCAATTCCTCATTTTTATCAAAATATTTTTTAGATTTCTTGCCTGGTAAAACATTTAAATATTTTATTTTGTTGATCATATTTTTATTTAAATTAAATAATAACTTGACAACGGTCAAAGCTAGTCTATTTGCACGTGAGACATGATATGGTAGTTTTTTGAAACAAATCTTCATGTATTTTTCTTTCATGTTTTGAAAATGAGATTTTCTTTTCATAGCTTTGCCTAAAGAGGTTTCCCCTATAAGGCAGTATAAAATGAGTCATATCTATGGCTATGTCTATTAAAAGAGATTTTGTGTATAGCATATCTTATGTTTTTCTTTAACTTTTATATAATTTAAATCTTTAGAATTTTAAACTCTTTTATCTTTTTTACCAGTTTGTTTAATTCGAGATTTTCTCTTTCATTTTCGTTCCCCCTCGCCTAAAGTCTTTCTGTTCTCGCGCTATTGAATTATGTTGGCGTGTATCTTTACGTTAAAATTTTCTTTTATACTGATTTTTTCTTTCATAGTCTTTGAACTTTTCTATTCACATTACTCTATGTCTTTATCTTTTCTTCTTGCTTGACAAAATTAGCAATTGTTTATTGGATGATTCTTTTTATTAAGTACAGTAATCCATCTATAAACAATAATATAAGCACAAATGGGAGATTTTTCTTAATTTTATTCTTCAGAATATAGTTATTCTAAATTTTCTTTAATGTTTCATTGTTTGCTCTATACATGTTTTTATGGCTGATTTTTTTTCTACCTCCGATTTCCTTTCTACTCCCCCCCCCTGTCTTCGGTTTAATCCCTTCTGGTCTCAGTTCCTCTTTATCTCCCTTTGTTGTTTCAGGGTATATATCCTACGCAAGAATCTGCGACTAGGTTCTTAGTACTTTTATAGTGTTTTCAAAAAGACGGATTTGGAAATCTGTAACCTGTGAAGGACCTTCTTGCTATCTCTTTGCTGTTGGTATAATATAGGTTTCCTAGAGAAATATCGAGACTTGGCACCCCGCGTGCTTAAATGATCCTGTCATTAATTCTTATTTTGAAAGGTTTACACTTCATATAATTTAATCTCCTTATCACCTCCTCACTCAAAAGCAAGATGTATGCCTATAGCATCATTTCGTAGGGATAGTTCTTTCTTCTGCTTTTGACAATGTTTACTCGCAAAAGCTAAAGGTAGTTCTTCTTCCTTTTCATTCTTTTGCAGTAATACATCTCCTAACCCGTGTATGGATGCGTCTGTCACTACAATAAATTCTTTATTAAAATCTGGATATTGTACTATAGATCTTGCTAACAGTAAATCTTTCAGTTTATTCAATGATCTTTCTTGTTCTTCTCCCCACATAAATTCTTGATTTTTCTTTAGTAATTTTGTGATGGGTTCTGCGGTACTTAAAAAACCCGTCAGTAATGTTCTAAAGAAGCCGAAAAAACCTAAAACTGAGCGTATCTCAGGTACACTGGTAGGTGTCCTGATTTTCGACAAGGTTTTGAGTTTCTCGGAGTCTACTGTAACCCCTTGTTCAGATATTAAGTTATCTAAAAATATGATTTCTCTTTTGAAAAATTGACACTTCTCCAACTTGATTTTAAAGTTGTTTTTCCTCAGTTCTTCGAAAACTCTTGATAGGCTTTGATAGTGTGAAGGTACATCTTGAGAATATATTATGATGTCATCAATATAGCTGAGACAGTCGATGCCTAACAGCCCACTTAAGACAAGAGACATCACCCTACTGAACACGGCTGGAGATTGTTTCAATCCCATTGGCAAGACTCGTGGCTGAAAGCATCCTAGCTGGGTTCTGAACGCTAGTATGGGTCTGCTTTGTTCATGCAATGCTACCTGAAAGAACCCGTCCAGTACATCTAGACAGGAGAAGATGCTAGCTTTGTTTAGTGAATTCACTGTGTCCTGTATGATTGGTATTGGAAATGCGTCTGAAATGCTCCATTTATATATCTTTCGATAGTCAACACAAATGCGAGGCTTTCCTCCGAATTTCTTCGGTATCACTAGCAAAGGACTGGAGTTGGGTGACACTGATGGTTCAATTAAATTCTTCCTTAGCTGATCCTCCGTCCAAGTATTGATATCCTTGACGTAAGACCTAGGTTGTTGATACTGTGCAGTGTACAAGATTTTAGGGCAGTTCTCTTCTAGTTCTAATTTAAATTCATAATTAGGGAACTGTCCTATAGGATCTCCCGACAGTCCTACAACATCTCTGTTGTTCATGAGAAACTCAATAATATTTTCGAGTTCCTCAGGTTGTTGTAACACTCGTCTGATAGTCCTTCAGTTACCGTGGGTATCTTCCATTTTTTATAGTCTTTTCTGGACTCTTGCATGGTTTGTGCATGTTTCTGTCTCATCATAGTGTTTCTTGTGGCATTGATCTTTTCTACATCAGTATGTCCTCTTCTCAAGACTGGATAAGCTGTAGTAATGGCCTCACCCTTTAATATCTCTATAGGGCGGCTTCCTAAGTTAATTAGCTTTATAATTATATTACCTTCCTTTACTGTTGATAAGGTACTCCTAACAAAGATTGCTGCGCTGCCTCTAAAGGCATCTGTTGGTACAGTAATTTTCATGCAGTTGTCAGGCATTTGTTGCGCTTTTTCATTTTCTAATTTTGTTTCTAAAATGTATCTATAATTAGTTATAATTTTTTTATTATTTCTGAGTTTTACTACACAGATAGTATCTACATCTTCATATAATTAAGGTTCTCCTCTAATTTCAGGTGTGTATTTATCTAAATTTTTAACATTGGTATTTGTTACCAACAATTTTTCTTTTATTCTTTCCTGATATGCTTTTGACATAGTTTGTTTCTTGTCTGTTTGGACTCGAGAGTTCTGGGCTGAAATCATTCTTTCTGAGTTCTTTACGCTCTCATCAATCGAGGGTGGTAATGGATATTTACCATCAGCCTCTGGGACCCTATTCCTTCTCTCCTCCTTACAGACGTTCCACAACGTATGATCAGGTGCACATACTTTTCTTCTAATTATATTTGTCTTTGTGATTTCCATGTTGTTTAAAACTTGTATTAAAAGCTGATGCTGTCGGCGATCAATTTCAATTCACATCTAATGTACCAGTTTTTTCCACTTCAATTCACCTCTGTTTGTGGTGTAGTAAACTCTACTTACTATTGACGTGCACACAGAACGTGTGTCTTTTGTTGTTAGCATTTTACCGCCATGCTTGCTTTTTAGCGGGTGCAAAGCTGTGTTGCATGTGATTAATGCTCCAGCACTCCACAACTTGAGTTGTTGAATGCCTGGTTTTCTCCAGTCCGGTTGCATCACTCCTCATCTTTTCTAGCCCCTTACATTCTTGTTCTCCTGCTATCGTTCGATGTTTTGATACCTCGCCGGTCCTCAGTATCTTGCACCATTTTGTATATCTATGAGAGTTCTGTGAAGTATATGGTTTCTGATGTGTTCGTGCCGTACCATATTGTCACCTCAACCAAACAAATTATTTCAGAGTCGTTTTTTATGATTCTCCAATAATTCTTTTATCCCAACTTGTATCTTGAGTCTCTGCGAAATTTATTTTTATATCCTTTAACAACAATCAGCTAATGATACATTAATCGTGTTCTATTTCTCTCGAATAATTTTATGAATCCCTTCATCAGGATCGAAATGACAGTCTTGATCAGAGACAAGAGTAAAATCCTTATAATCTAAGGATGAGACTATGTCCATTCTCGCCTATAATTGCTTTTCTAAACCGTAATCAAGACGCGTGCCAATATGCCATTCCCATCCCGAAGTATAGACTTAATGTCTACAATTTAGCGGCAGCGCGCTGCCGAACGCAATGCCTTTTCAAAGCGTACTCCATCCTGATTGCGTTATCTTCCACTCTGTTTATCAGTCTAGTATTCTTCTTCAGGTATCGAGTCTTCCTCGTATCTTCCTCACAATAGGGAAATTCGGTTTCTGGACCTTATGCCTGTATCTCGTCGTCAAAAACATCAATGACTTGAGTTTATTTGTCTTTATACCATTTTCTACTTGTCTCTGTACCAGTTTCCTACCATTGTATTGCTTCCTTGTGTACCAATTATAGATATTGTGCCCGCCTCTTCCATATTTCCGCCAATTCTTCGTATAGTTTGTGTGAATTTCTTCTATTACTCAGCCATTCTGCAATTATTACATCGCTTTATTAAAATCTTCTGCCTCTCTGCCCATTACAGGATTCGGGTGTTGTCTCACAAATCGGCACGCGTACATACCGTAAGTACCACTGCATCGATCCGATCTCTTGTTCGGTCTACGACGTCTTACATTTTTTCACCGCACCGTTGCTGACAGCCTTTATCGTGCTCCTGATGTCCTATTTCGCAGATAGTAATTTATCTTTTTGAAATCCTTGTCTCTATTTTGCGGATAATTTTTACCTCTTTATCTACACATTAGTGTAAGGGACTTTTCCTATATCTATAATCAATATGTGGGTTTTTTCATCCTTAAAATAACACATTTTATCCTAAAATCAAGTATAGTGGTCTCATATATATATCACAGCCCAAAAAATAAAATACCATAAAAATAAACAGTTGTCTCCAACTATGACAAATGAAACTGACAATTTATTAACATCTCTAAGTAAGTGTCGTGATCCGCTATACCTGTACTACATCTTGTTTATACTCTCTAAAGTGACTTAATTCACGGGAGTTAAAATTAAAACATTTTTAATTCATTATAATGGGAAACCTTCAGTATGTTAAGGGATGAACCTGAATCGATAAAGGCCCTTTGTTTACAATAAAATTTATCAATATTGCTAAATATTACAACTATGTAGTTAGCGGAAATCTGGCTGCGTCGGCGTGCAAAATTATTATCTCCCGCTGCCTCTAATATTACACATTTATACGCAATGGTGTTCTAGTAACATGTTTGAACTACGCTGCCGCGTGGAGCTCCTTTGAATAGCTTCCCTATCTCGTGCGCGCATGCGCACGCTTGTCTAAAAAAGCTTTGCTCTGCACCTGGCATGCGCTCTTTCGCATACCCCCTGCTCTTGTGGCATGCTGCCTTTTGCATCGGTATCCCTCCTTAGTGGCAACGTCCACCTTCTCGGTGCTATCCGCTCTCCACTTATCTCAACTCCTCCTAACAGAGGTTGCTTTTCGCAGGCTGAATCACTTCCTCACGTTGGGCTCCCCCTTTTCAACTATTACAGTTCTTATGAATAATTATTCTCTAATAATTCTGCTTCGTCCAGTCTAATCTTCTGTATTGGATGGTTCCTCAATGAGGTCCTGCTGACTCTCTTCTTAAAGAGCAGGGTTCTGCCTGCATGCCTGATCATGAAGTTCCCAACTCCAGAAATAGCTGTCAGTTACTTGTTTACTTTATACTCTTTACGCTTCGCCTTTGTTCCCTCTCCTTTCAGGAGAATCTCGGACTGGGCGAACTGCTACGCTCGTCTAAAGCGATTGAACTCTATCCCAAACGTGCTCCCCTTGTGCTGAATTCATCTCCCACTTCTTTTTAATTTGACCAGTCTGCGGTCGTCTTCATAGGACTTGCGCTCTACAATCTCTTTGCCTTTGCCTCTACTAACCTCTACCTCTACTATTCCTATATTATAGGACATGGATGTTTACATTCTGGATACCTGTGATCCACATTACTATAATTATTTTCATATTGCGGTCGTACTCGTCCTGGCCAATGTTAAAGATTTCGACTTGTCTACTCCAACCTGCTGTGAAATTGCGTTGCTTTCATAGCTCGAGCTTTTATTTCATTACCTTATTTTCGTTTCTCTTTATTCCTCATTCCCAAAATAATCTCCTATATCCACTCAATTTCCATCACCTCTTCTTCTGCTATCTAACTTACTATCATTTTCATATTTAAATCTAACAGTATTCACATTGTTCTTTTCCCTTTTAACTACATGATTATCAGTAAAAATCATATCATAATTTACACCATAACATACCCTCGCATGTCTTCACTTACTTACTATATACATATCTCAATTCGACGTCCTGGAAAAAAATCTCTGCACCCAATCTCTCAACTTGGACAAAATGTCGCTAAAGTAGAGCTTTTAATCCACTTCATTGTTCAGAATTCCCAGTACAACTCCCAAACGCGAAACGACGTTGGAAACGCTAAATTTTCTAGAGTAAATTTCTTTTTTTTTTCTTTGAAAAATTCAAGCGTACCGATGTTGCCAGATAACTCTGGGTTGCTTCCAACGCAATCTATCTAGCTGTTAGCATCCTCACTGATATGCCGATTGCGGGTAAATTCCCTTTCTTAAACTATCCCTCCTGGCGTAGTGTGCTCCGAAATATTTTCCAGCCAAACTTTCACATGCGACCCGTGGACGCTTCCCATATCTGGGCCCTTCGAGTATAGGTATTTTTATTTTAGACATAAAAAGCCTATTCACATTGACAGCCTCATACTTCATCTCTTACGTTCTTCGTCGTCTCCCC
>JABUQX010033756.1:62500-65000 GCA_015478945.1 Trachelipus rathkii
ATATATATATATATTAGTCCAATTTCCAACTACTTTTCATGGTTTTCTCTAGATAAAATATGCATTAATATATTCGTTCACATTTATTCAAGACAAGTTCTATATATATAAGTATATATATATAAAATAATATATATATAATATATATACATTATACTATATATATTAATGCATTTATGATGCAAATTTATATAATTTTCTTCCTCGCGCTTATACATAGAATATATATATATATATATATAAATATATAATTATATATATAGAATATTATATATATAGATATTATAATAATCATATATATATACCTTATATATAATTATATATATATATATATATATATTATACTAATAATATAGATTAAATCATATATATATATATAATTGTTCCTGTACACAATAAGTATCATCATACTTACACCCAGTTTTCCTCACACAGTAGTAGTTATTATTTAATTATAATTTATAACTTACTACAATGACCTATGACATGAAATAAACATCCGTGACGCGTTGTACGTAATATTATCGTCTGGCTTATAGTAGACAAAGCAATATTATTATACATATTGTTAATTATTATGTACTTACTTATTTATTATTATTGATTATTATATTATAATTATTTATTATTTATTATTATATTTTTTATTATATTATGGTTTATTATTATTTTTATTATTAAATTATATTTTTTTTTTTATATTATTAATTATAATATTTCCAAAGAGTTTCTTTCGATTGGTTAAAAGCTAAAGACCCTTAAATTAAAATAAAACTTTGTTAAAAGTTGCGAACAAATTAATAATTAAATAAAATTTGAAATTAAGTTAAAATCAATTAATATTTCAAATTAAAATATTAAAAAAAAAATAGTATTTAAACTTGAAGTCAATATGAAAATTAAAAATTCTCAAATAAAAATTACAAGTTTTAAAATAAAATAATCTGCCATGTCTTACTTACACGTTCTTTTAACAGTTGACAAAATTAAGTTAATATTGTAACGTAATTATTCTAATTTCTAATTCTAAATTGATTCTTTAAACGAATAGAAAAATTTTTAAAGTTTACGGAATTTCTCATCGAAATTATTTTAAAAGTTTTCTTTAAAATATAAAAGAAAATTTAAGTAAATATTAAAGATTTATTATAAGTATAATACAATTAACTTAATTTAAATTCGCGATAAATTTTCCAAATGAAAATATAAATTTTATAATTCCAAAAATTGACCTTATTGATTATTATTCAATTCGATTTGTTCTCTCGTGATAAAATATATATTATTGTTCTATTACTTTTGTATATCTAGTTTGTGAGTTCAAATAATTAGCTCGACTCTTTTCCTTGTTTTTATACCCCCTCTTGTTACAGAATATTTGTTTGCGACGTTTCATATGTATGGTAATCCGGCAATTATGCCGAAAGCAAAACTTCATAACCACAAAGCACACTCACAAATTCAAACACATTTACACAGTATAAATTAACTACTTACCTGGATACTACTTAAATAAAAAATATATTTCACAATTTGTAACAAATACTCTAAAATATCGTTTAAAAATTAATTGTCGTTTTCTTTCATATATTTAATATACGTTTTTACGATTTGACAACTGATTTTTTCAGCTATATATAATATATTATATATATATATATAATAATATATAAATATATTATAATATATAATATATATAATATATAATATATAATATAATATATAACTATGCCACAATATATATATATATATATATAATATCTATAGAACGATAAATTGATGCATTGAGACATATATATGCATATAAAATATAAATATACACACACAATATATATATAATATGTAATATATATATACATATAACTAATTGTATATATATATATATATATTATATATATATATATATATAATATATAGTATATATATATAATAAGTAAATATATAATATATATATTATATATAATATATATAAATATATAATTAACATATATATATATATATATATTATAAATATTATATATACTAAATACTATATATAGTATATATAATATTAATATATATATATATATATAATATATAATAACATATAATTTATTAATTATATATATAAATATATATATATATATATATATATAATATATATATATTACAATATATATATATAGTATATAATTATATATATAAAATTAATATAATATATAATATATATATAATATATATTATATAATATACCTATATATATATAATATATATATATACCTAATATATTATATATATAAATATATAAATATATTTAATATATATATATTAATATATATATATAATATATATAAATAATATAATATAATATAAATAATATATATATATTATATAATATATATAGTATATACTATATAATCATATATATATATATAATAATAATATATATATTATATAATAGATATATATATATTTATAATAAATAATATATTATATATATATAATATATTATATAATATAA
>JABUQX010033756.1:67500-84830 GCA_015478945.1 Trachelipus rathkii
TAATATATATATAATAATTATTATATATATATATATATATATAAATATATATAAATAATATACTATATTATATATATATGATATATATTATATATATATATATACTATATTAATATATATTATAAATACTATATATATATATATTAGATATATTTTATATATATAGAGTGTATAGTTTATATATATAGGTAATTAATATATATATGTATGGTATAATATAGTATATTATATATTATATTATAATTTTAGTGTATATTACTATATATAATATTTAAATAATATAATTATAAATATATTATATAAATATATAATATATAAATAAATAGCATATATATATAATAATTATTATAATATATTATAAAATATATTATATATACTAATATTAATATATATATATATATAAATACTATATATTATATAATATATAAAATATTATAAATTATATATATAATATATTATTAAACATATATATATAGTATACACTTTATATATAAATATAAGTTATAAATATTAATTATATAATATACATATATATACATATTAATATATACTATTATATATTAATAATTATATAATATACTTATAATTATTTAAGTACATAGTAGTGTATATAATATATAATATATATATAATAATTAATACAAATAAATATACATATGTATACATATATATATATGTATTAAGTAGAAGTAATATAGTTATATAATATATAATATAAATATACATATAATATATAAATATAATATATATAATATATACTACTATAATAAATAATATATTATATATATATATATATATATATAGTATATATATGTATAAAGATATATTAATATATATATATATATAAAAAAATATATATAACTATATATATATAATATATATACTATATAATATTATGTCTTATATATAATACATATATAATATATATATCATAATACTATTATATATATAATTATATAATACTATTTAATATAATAATATATTATATATAATAATATTTTTTTTATTTTGTATAGTATATCATGTACAATATAATATATTAATATATTATAATTATTATATTATATTTATAATCTATAGTATTTATATAATATATAATATAATATAATAATATATATAGTAATAATATATATATAAGTTTTTATATTATATTCTATTTCTTATTTATATTTTTGTTTATTTATTTTATATATATATATAATATATATACCTTCGTATATATAATATATATATTCTACCATACCATAACATTGTCGTCCATTAAACAAAAATTGTTATTGCAATCAATCAGTATTTATTTTAATATATGTGTATTTAATTGTTATCAATCAATGAGCTATATATTTTAATACATGGATATTAAATATGACAATAATATATATATAATATATACCTTATATTAATATATATAATTATAATTATATATTATTATATATAAATATATATAATATATTTATATTATAATATATATACATAATAATAATTATAATATAAAACATATAAGATATAATATACTTATATATATATAGATTATATATATATAAATATATATATTATAATATATATATAATTATATATATATATATATATAATAATATATATCTACTATATATATATATATAATTATATTATAAATATATACATATATATCTATAAACTATATATATATATATAATATATATATAATATATATATATATATTAAATATATTATATATACTATATATATATATATATATAATATAATGGTATATAATAATATAATATATATATATAATATATATATTATATTTATATATAATATATATATAGTATTTATAAATATATATATATAATATATAAAATTATATATATATAATATAATATAATATAATAATTATATATAGAAAATAATATATAATACATATAGATAATAATCCCAATATCCTTAACCACTATAACTATATATCGATAAATTACTATATTTATACTATATATATATACTATATTATATATAATATATATAATATATAATATACTATATATCATAATATATAGTATATAATATATAATAATAATATAATAATATAATACTAAATAATATTATAAAAACTATATATACATAATTATATATATTATATATAACAATTATATAATAATATATATTATATATATATAGTAAATATATAACTAATATATATATATCATATTATATATTTAATATATAACTATAATATAAATATATATAAACATATATATATATAAAATAATATATATATATATAAAAAATTAATAATAATATAATATATATATAATTATATATATTATAATATATATTATATAATATATATATTATATATATATAATATATATATAATATATTATATACTATATATATATATATAAATTATTAACATAAATATATTATACTTAATATATATATAATATATATAAATATCAATAATATATATATACTATATAATATATATATATATATTATACTATATTATATATCTATATATATAACTTATAATAATATTATATATATAAATTAAATAAAACTAATATATATATATAATATTATATATATATATATTATAATATATATATATATATAATATATAATATAGATATATATATATAATATAACGTATAGTAATTAATATATATTTATAATATATTAATATATATAAATAACTATAATATTATATATATATATATATATATATAATTATATAATATAACTTATATTATATATAATATTATATTATATATTATATATATTATATATATATATATATTATAGTGGTGTCATTATAGTATATATATAAATATATATATATATAAAAAATACTAAAATATACATATACATATACTAGAAAAAAATTATACTATTATATATAATATATTATAAATATATATGTAATAATATATATATATATATATATATATTATATATATATATATATCATATATATACTATATATATGATATATATATCTATATATTAATATATACGATATATATGAAAAAATCCAATTGTCTCCAATCGTAAAAACCCTATAGTAAATAACAGATCATAATTCCATGTAAACTAAATTAGTTAAAACGATATTTTTATAATATTTGGAAAACACAAGTGAAATAATATTTTTATCTAAGTAGTTTCATAATCAGTTTTCCACATTGCAATAGTATTTTTCATCATTAACATCCTTTTCCTGCATAAATTTTGATTCCAATAAATTACTCGAATTTATTTAATTAAGTCTTACTTTAGACATTTTCTGTAAACACGAGGCGGGTATAAAACCAAGGAACAAGAGCTCAGAGCTCATTATTTCGAACTTATTAACTTCAATACAAACGAAAAATAAACACATAAAATCTACTCATTTTATCATGTGATAATAAAAAATTCGAATTAAAAAAAAAATACTTACCTTCCAAATTTGAACTTTTAAAAAAATTTAATATATTTCATTATCTAAATTTATTAAGTAAATATACGAGTTCAAATTTATAATTACTTATAAAATTTAAAATAAATCTATAAAAATTCTACAATTCAAAACATAAAACATTGACAAAAAAATTCGAATCACAAAAAATTTCTTTAAACCTTCAAACCTTTTTCTATTCCCTTAAAGAAACTCAATCTTTTGAAACTTAAAACCTTACCCTTAGAATAATCAACTCCACAATATAACTGTACATATGTCACACTTTAAAAAACTTGGGTTAGTTAGACATGCAGATGTACTATTCATTTTAAAACTTGTTAAATTTGAATAAATGGGAAGAAAGAAATCATACTGAAAAGCTTTTCCAATTTAAATTATATTATTATTATTAAAAAAGATTTTTAACATGTAAAAAATCAAATATCTGTTGTGTGTAATTATTTATTACTTAATATTTTCAAAACTTTCAAACCACCAATATTGAATATATCTCTAAAGCCAAATCTCACTTTAGCCTTTAAATCAATCGAAGATATTACCCATTTAAAAATAATAAAAATAATAAACTAAAATAAAAAAAAACACAAAAGATACAAAATAATAATAAAAATAAAATAACAATAATAACAAAACAATTAATTAATAATGTCTAATCAATAATAATAATATAACGTAATAATAAAATACATATATAATAATAATAATAATTAATAATAAACATAAAATACATACAATCAATAGTTAATAATAAACCTGCTTGATCTACGTATACTAGCCAGACTATAACAATAACGTCACAAACGCGTTGTCACCGGTAGTTTATATTACTGATGTCATCTTATCAGATTTAACGATAAGTATATAAATATAGATAAATACATAAACAGTACGAAACCTGTGTGAGCCAGAAACTGGAGTAAGTATGAAACTATACATTGTGTACCCAGGAACAACACTAAATAATATATATAATTAATATATAATATATATATATAATATATAATAATATATATATATATATAGATTAGATAGCATATATAAATATATATGTATAATATATATATATAGAATATCATATATATAATATATATATAATAAAGTATATATATAAAATATATATTAGTATATATATATTTTAGATATAACGCGCGGGGAAAGAAAAAATAGAAATTTTGAACAGTGAATATACACGGAAACAAAATTATCAGAACAAAATATTTCTTACTCAAAAGTGACACAAAAAAAAAAAAGTTTGTGATAATAATATACTATACTATATATATATTAAAATCATAAACTTGTCTAAATAAATGTTGAACGAAACTATATGTAATGCATATTTACCTCATATGAAGAGAATATGATACGATATGCACCTGCAATATAATAAACGCCGAAACCAAGAAATGTGTAGGAACATAATATTTAATATAATATATTTTAAATATGCCAATAATATTAATAATTAATATATTATTTATATATTTTATATATATATTATTTTATTATAATAATATATGATATATATATACCACCTTTATATATATTATTATATATATTATATATTTATATATATTCTATATATATAATTTTTAATGTTATTAATATAATACTTTATAAAAATAGTGAGAATATATTTATATTCAGATCAAAACATATTGATAAATATAGATACGAATTGTATGTTTAGATTATAATATATATTTAAATATAAAATATAGATATTAATATATATCCTATATCACGATACTAACCGTCATATTTATCTCGCATATCACCCATCTCTCATACATACTATACCCATCTACCATATATAACATTCACTCAAATCATCCATACGGATCCCTACTATACACCGCGCGCGTGCCGACTCGTGCTATCTACTCCATCAACCTTCTCCTAACCCTCATATCCTATACTTATATGATCTCCCTTACCTCATCACTACAACAAGCCGACATCTCATCACTCACATGCTCACTACAGCGCACATCACTTTCTTAAATCTTCAATCCTATATATCTCTCCCCCACTATAATAAGAGTATTATATATATATATATTATATATATAATTTTTTATATATATATATTTAATTAGTATATAAATACTATTATAGATACTATATATATATTATAGTCTTGAGACTTTCTTATGAATATCTTTGTTAAATTTTACAGAAATAAGCAAGTCTGCTTAATTAATCTAAGATTAAGTATGATCGCTTTATATTAAAAAACTTTTATCTGATAAAATTAATAACTTTAATATAAGAGTCGTTAAAACTTAACTTACTTTTGTTTTATATTCGAAAATTAAAGGTTTATTAAAGTGAAAATAACTTTTATATTTTAACATTTGATTACTCCTTGAAAACTTTTGACTGATATCTTGAATTAACTACAGCTTATATTTAATTTTTGAAGTGCTAATTAACGTTTCGAACCAACCATTATCATTAAACTACGATCTAACCAATATATAAATAAATATAAATATAAATATTAATAAAATAATATAAACAGGTTAATCTTTTATAAGCCACCAATAAAACAAGAAGTTACTTACTAGGAATGCCCAGTAAAGGAGTTGCTGTGCATTGCATTCTATAAAGAAGGAACGGTTTTGCCAACTTCCGCTATAATAAATGATACTGACCCAAAGGACCTAAAAAATCCGATCAAAGAAAAATCTTTTTGTGCCACAACTCACAAAGAGCGGAAAACCAAACTCAAAGAGTAAGAGGATTTGAGAGAAAAAAGTCGTAAAAAATTAATACACACAACCAAAGTCAAGGTACTAACTACAACAACAGTTAAAAAACTAACCGCAAACACCGACCCTATATATGGCGCTCGAACGAACGGCCTAAATCAAAGTCTAGTTCGAAGTATCATCAAGTAATAAAAGCGCTGAATAGGATAATATTCAAACAAACGGAGAGACTAAGTCAACAGCCTCGTTCGAAGCATCATCAACGAGTTTGTATAATATATCAAGCAGAATCGCAGCGAGGAAAAGTCACAAAAATTTCAAAGGACGAATATAATCAATGAAGGAGGCTCCGAAGAGGATCACCATTGAAAATTTATTCAACAAAAATTTTAAAGGAAGCGTTGATCTGCCTGTCATCTGTGTGGCGTAATCCGAAACGCCCAGACTAAAACAATAAACAAATAACTGAGATAAAGAACTCCAAAAATATACATTAATAACGCAACTAACACAACACAAGAAAAGAACCAAGAACAAGTATCCATGCCCCCGCACTAATAATAAAAGGTCCAGTCTAAAATTTCTTCCAGATGTATCTAATGTTTTAGTATTTAATTCCTGACTTTGCAGTGGATTCCGAGTAATCCACAAGTCAAAAAGAGCTGCCAAAATTACATATACACCACCACTACCCATTAAGCCCCTATATATAATATTACATACGATATAGATACTATTTATATTCACTATACCACACCTCTTCATCAATTACCTCCTACCAACCTACCCAAAGCTCAACGCCGAACATCTCGTCCAGGAGCTCGGCCACTCGACCTATCACCACTCTCTCCTATGACGTCAATATGCACTCGGCGCATACAGACCCTTGACTCTATATACTATCAATCCACACCACAGTCAGCGCGCTTCAAACAACAATCACACGCTTTTCCGCAACCGCACTACCTCAGAACTATCTACAATCCCTAACTGCCTACTGCCCACCCGCCGTATCATAACACTCCTTATCACAAACGCCTCGCTCATATCGCATACATATGCATCACTCTCACCCCCCACCCCGCATCACACGATACCACACCTATCTCTCTACTTATACCTTATACCACCATCTGGACATTAAGCTGTATCTCATATTCACTCCCCTTCACTTAACCCTCTTATACGCCCTGCAGATCTACTATTCAACCAGATCTTACCCTCAGAATAACCGAACTATGACTATATAGCTATATATAATTATATATATATAATTAAATCGCTCTACATCCATCCAATCTCTCCTCAAACTCTACATCCCCACTAATATATGCTGATACACCACTATGCATACTACTCTCTCGAACCTGTAAACTTAATATGAGAATTATCAACCTTCCATTACCCCTCGTCACTCTTCTACTCCCTATCACATCAATCCACTCACCAGTACCATATATTCTACTAAACCCTACCCTCTCGCATGCCGCCTACTCCAACGTACCTCATCCTATCCAGCCTACAAGAATACATCAACTACAACCTCAATCCACGCACTATCTACAACATCCAGAAGAGGCAATCATATAGTCTCTACTATCTCTATCTACAACCTACGCTGCTCTCTACCGCCTCACAAATCTCTCTTCCCTTCATCAAGCATAATCTCTAAACCTCACGTCCCTCTTAAACAGATCATATATATATACTCACTAAGCTCCTCCTCCCACATCTTCTCACTCTCATCTACCATAACATCATATCTACTCTTCACTCTCTCTATATCGAACCAACCTTTCATATCAAAACCCAGGACCCCTCGCTCGCAGTAATAAACGATAACGAACACTCGAGAATCTAAAGGCTCTCTCTATCAAATACAACTAAAAATCCCATACGACAGATATTCGCAATCTCATCAGAACATAGGAACTATCCCTTTGGCAGCTAAGATAGAACATCTCACTTAGCTAACCCACTAATTCTCTCACATCATAAATATCACCCTAATAGCACTACATATCCACCTTGCGTTTTAGTTTCACATTCAATTGCTTCACTTAAAAAGATTTCTAATCATGCTGTCTTTAAGTCTAGGGCTGTAAAATAGTTAAATATATTTACAAATCTTACCAATATCAGCTCACTCAGTACCTCCCCTATTCGTAATTGCAATCTAACCACCTCCATCAGCAACGAGACGTACCTTCGCTTATTATCTACATCCAACGATTACGAAGCCCAAGGAAAAAACTGCTAACACAGTCTACTGCTCAACAACCCACTCACCTTACCAACATTCGATACTTTCGACAATATCCGAAAGACCTTCTCAATTCCTCTATCCCGATAACTCTCATACCCGCGGTATAACATATCACCGCGAAATCAACAAGACACATGCTATTATACCATCATCAAGCCTAAGAGAACAACACCATGCTTAAACCACCAAGATACTAGCCGCATTCATATACTTCACTATCTACAATAAATTCGAAGCTGCCCACTCTTCCTCAACTCCTTACCCCGAGGCTTCTTACCTCGCTATCCCCGTGCGACATATCCCCTTCACCCCCACATCTAAATACGTTTATCCCTCATAGAGATTCCACTTTTCTGATTTAGTATATAATATATAACTAACTTAACGTAATATTCATATATAAACACTATATATAGATATGCTCTAATGATTCAATATATATTAATAGTTACGGTCGCGCGACGATATATCCTCTCTGCGCAATCTCAATACAAAATAAAAATTTCTTCATAACTATATTACTGAAATTTTTGTTATGCTATGCTCATACTCTTTTTAATAGATTACTTCCAATAGGTAATTAACTCTACCAAAAACTATATATATAGTAATAAAAGCAGCTCATTAAAAATATCCGAATCACCCTCGTTATTTTACACTCACTTAAATAAATACACCAATCTATAAATAATATGACGACGTTAGTATACCAGAGTCAATATATATACTTTTTCTTTATATACGAACTTATACGATATTCTAACCTTGCAACGAGTACTATTATAATTAGGATCAATTATAATCATTACATGTATTTATTATACTATATTATGTTTGAATTTCAAAAAAACAAAATATTTATTACAAATTATAATTTATTTTTAATATATATATATATATGATACTAAATAATGATTAAGTATAAGTAAGTTATCTTCAGGTAAGAGAAATGGATCTTTTAATCATGTATATTAAAAAATCCGATATATAATAATAACTAGTATTATAAAGACTATATTATAATATATATATAAAAACGTCTACTCATAATCATTTCTCCACACTTAAATAACCCTAGAATTCTAAAAATAATAAAATACGATTATATTAGATATAAGATCATACTTATATTTTCTTATAATACGAAAATTATACGTAATTTCAACGTAGGAAATACAAATTATTTGGAATAAATCTAAAATCGAACTCATATTTACTGATGGATAAAATTTTCGTATTTCAATAATAAACCTTAATTACATTATAACGCAAACAAATGTGATAAAGAAAACTTTCATCTACAATATTAGAAAACATCAAGAGTATGCGTATAGAAAAATCAGGATTTACTCCAAAAAACTAGTAACTTTATTTATTTTCTATCGTCCATTCTATTAATAGAAGTGAAATCACGGACTTATCATTTAGAGTGAAATCAACTCAAGTCATATTCCTATCCTTTCACCTTTATAGCTGACAAACCACTATACATAAGTTATAGCATTAAACACCATCAGGGAACGATCTTTTAGCAATTTCACAAACACTCACAAACCTACCCACCTATAGACCAACTCCTCTCACGCGCACCATCTAGCCGCACTATAGACCAACCACGACCTTTAAAATATAATCCTCCCCAAATGATGCCTATACAGATACTAATAAGAGTACACTATGCCTGCGCACACCACACCCAATCACATCAGCTCCATAAACCCCATGAATGCCTCTAGTACGTCTTACGAGACCACACATGCTCCTTTCCTACTAACACTAAACCTATCCAACATGCGCGAACCACTGAGCAACGACCCAGATAATTAATATCCTCATACCCCTACCTTTCTACACTCCTCTCTCTCTCTATCACCGATATTCCATTAACATATAACTAGAATACATTAGAACATACCATCCCCCGCATTAATCTATCTACCTCTACCCAAAAACATACTATACCTCTAAGCTCAGCTTCATCTACCATTACTAACAGAGATCCTACCTCCAAACACCTATGCGCTCACTATCGAATAGTATTCTACACCCCTTAAATACGAGATCTCTTCACGTAACTGACATCAGCTATATATACAGTTTCTCACTCTCCCTAACAATTACATAACAATATATCAATACACCTTAGTTAAATCATAATTAATCCCTCTCCCACATCACACTCCCTTTCCATCACGATATCATCCAGTACCATGCCGTTCACCATCCTATCTCTCTCTACCCTAATATGTCGAACATTATATCTTCTCTATCCCCCAGCATCCTACTCCCACTCCTCCTCATTATATGGCTTCAACTTACACCCACCACATTTATCCTCTTATCCCCTACTCCTTCCTACATCCGAGTCATCACCTTAGCTAATTCGTATACGCACACTCTCCACCACTTACGTATCCACCTACAATCCTCCACCACCCGTAAGCACACCTAACGATTTACCTACCTATGATACATTATACAACGCTACTGCGCTAATATATTGAGAAAATAGATACATCAAAACAAAAGAAACACCAAAAACATTATCAACTAAGACAAAGACACATTTATTGTTAAAATATATTTCTTATAATATCCTAATGATACGATCACCTATTATAAATCTTACAAACCTTAATTAAATATTAATTCACGAAAAACGCACAAGATTTAATTATAAAACAGCTACATAATTCAATAACAATAATACAATACTAAATTTCTCAAGCCACTTTACGTAATAAAGTCCTACATTACATAATAAATACCCCTCGACTGCTCTACAAAAAAAACGTAAATTCCATAAGTCAATCTATTTTTCATCGACCAAAGATCTTGTTTTACTTCCCACGACGCAGTTGAATGGATTACCATTATTATATCACATATAATTATGGCATATATTGCAAACAACATAACATACACTAAACTGATTAAATCAAATTATCTTAGATAACATTTTTTATATCTAATGAATATCACAGACAGCCTGTTAACTCACAAAACCTACTATTAACATAAACCTAGCTCCTATTTGAAAAAATCCGAGAGTCACACACTCAGATATTCCTCACCTCTTATAAACCATACAATATTCTCACAACCGCACTATTCACACTCTATCGTTCTCCCACCCGTACTATCAACTTATTTACTAACGACTCTCATAAATATTGTCATACAATAGACTCCAACAGCCCGACGACGCTATCTAATCACTCTGGAAGCAGTCTTCAATTCTAACTATCGTTCCTCTATACTACATGAATTATTCAAAAGAAAAACCAAAATATACAAATTTTATAAACAAATTTGATCTATTTAATAATATACATAAATACTTCTTGAAGCAAAGAAACCTTTTTATTACATCCCAACATGATATCTTATAACAGGCTCATAAATATAACACACCTCTCACAATCCCACCATCGCTACACCACGAATTCCTCACTAACACTCACATTTACAATAAAACATCCCAATCTACTAAACATAATCCAACAAGCGATTCCTAAGTGCACATTTTTCATCAGAGACAGGACGTTGCTCACTTTACCATACCCTAAGCTAAATGACAGTGAACTAATACCATTCAGCATCGACTACACCCATCTTTGGGCTGCTCCAGCTATCACATATTCGATCATATACTCACTTCACTGATTCTATGACTGCATTAGTCTATTGCCCTTTAACATACGCGTCATATCCCAAACACTCACAATATAACGCGACTTACTTATCAAATTTTAAACTCATTCCTACTCTAATAATTGACTTTTAAACAGAACGCTTTTTACCTCTCCCGATTCAGAGACAGCAATCTCAGCCGACGTCATAACAGCATATTAGAAACTCCGAAATGAATCGCTTCCGTATCATCCCTCACTTAATACCCAATACTAAAAATAACAGTATTCACAAGATCACTTATCTACGACTTAGTTACTATCTCACCTAGACGGCTCCAAGAATCTAGGGACAATCATCTATACATTCAGATCTCTGACAATTATCTTATCAAAAACACCCTAAAATTCGATAGTCAATAAATAGTTTAGAACTTACCTACTCTAAATTCGGAACAACACAATCAATCCTTAAAGAAACCTTATCCTACTACCAAAAAACTTAACACTACTAAATCTTAAAAAATCCAGACCAGATCAACCATCGTATCAATTATCCTCTACTTAAAAAGCCCCAACATGCTAAAAGATACGTTCACAGTCATTATCATTATCCTCGTCACACGAGTACTCGTAACATTTATCAACGACGCATAGAGTCATAGGAGACATTCGTTATATTCGCTTTGCGAATTTCGACAATACCGTGTCATTATAAATGGCGAAATACCATAAATCTTTTCTTATCATAACCCTTTGTGTTATTAACCTCAGAAATTACCTTGAATAAAACTACTCCATAAACACTTAAACAGTGACAAAAGCCTATTAGAAAAATCCACCGAAGCGCTCACACACTATCCAGTCTATTACACACTATTTACAACAATCCCTAAGATTCTAAAACAAAGCCGTTACTTAAAAGTCACTTTATCGCATAACAACGACTTCGAGTAGACTTCTCCACGAGGATACTCAATGGTCACGACAGACTTTATTAAAAATCGTCGAATTGAAAATCAAAAACGCAAACCAAAAATCTTATCACAAATTTTCACACTATTATCTATATTAAAAAATCAAATATAAATAGACCCTCTTTTAAATAACATCCGAATAACACTAATTAATAAACAGCTATTACAAAATAATTAATTCCAGAAGTCTACCAATCGCTTCATCTGACTATAACACTTAAAACCTCCAAATTATCTAAAAAACGTTCCAGTTTAATTTTTCTAGACGATATCATTAGTATTTATCACGATAGACTATGGCACATTAATGGCTATAATAGGGTCATTTAAAGTAGTTTTCAAAATAATAGCCAAAAATTATTATATTCGAACAAAACATCTTTCAATATCTATATGCATCAACACCAGAATAAGAACCTTTTGAATATCTCACCAGCATAAACCGAATTAACAGAGCTAATAAAAATTATTACACAAAGTCTTAAGGGGGAAGCTGCGGCACTGAAAGCAAGGAAGATGAAACAGAAAATCAGTTCACTAAGATCACTTTTTCAACTAACTCGTGTTTCGACACGCAGCTATTATGTATTAACATTTATGATATATGATTTGAATCTTCAAAAAAAAACTCACAAACAATTTATCAGAATTATAACAATATTTTATCTAAACATGAAGTTAAAACCTTTATTCTTCACCTCACAGACAAAAACACTTACATAGTAACACCAAGTCTTACACTCATAGAAAAATCACAAGATCCACGATACCTATCAGTTTATCCTCACTTAAAAACCAATACTAAGATAAAAACGTTATACAGTGTGATTTGTACTACAACCTTTGATTGAGTATAAACGAGCTATACGGACGCATTATCGGAAGCTTAATATTGCAGAGTTTATTGAATTTCAATATATATACCAAAAAATTATCGAAAGTATTATATATTTATTAATCTAAAGATCTTATGAAATGTCAAAGGAACCTTTTCATCTATCTCACAAAACCTTAATATACACTACTACCTAAGGCTATATAAAATAATCCTACGTAATAACGAGACTATCCGATATTTCCTCACATTAAAACGTAACCAATTCTATAAATAAACTGATACCAGATCACTATTTTCTCAACGACTATGATATTATCTCACGAGCTATGGACATTTCATCGTAGATAATTGAATTTACATTACATTAATTACGTAAATTTAATCAAATATATTATTTTGGGAAAGACTTCTTAAAATGAAATTAGATGCAATCACTTTAGATTTAGATCTGACTCCCAAAAACCTGTTGTATTAACGAGGCGTGCATTGAGAAATCCGAAGGTCAGCCATGTATTGCATAAATTCCTCACTTAAAACCCAATCTATAAATAACGTTCCAGTCATCAACTGATATTCTTACGACATTTAGATATTTCAACGAGCTATGGAACATTATAATACTGAGTAGTTTAGAATTAGTCTTATAAATAAAACCTAAATACTCTATCGATAAAATATTCTAGCTAAGATACCAATTATATCTATACATCGAATAAGAAACCTTAATATACTCCACAAAACCTGATGTATATAAGCAGCTAATTTAAAAATCCTAGATAAGGTCACCAGTTATTACCGGCTATTCTACTCACCTAATACCCAAATATCTATACAAAAACAACACGGTCTCAGTCACTTATTTTCCTACGGACTCGTAGCTTCCACGACGGCCTCTATCCTAATATATAAACTAACAAATGGAACAACTATATATAAATATCGAATATTAACGAATATTACAAAAACATACCAACTATACTGATCCAATATTTATAACTAACTTATGCTGACTACTAAAATGAATATAAGAATATATACCCTTACATCTCCTAAAATACATTAATAACAGCTTATTGAACAAAATACCGAAGAATTTCCACCCACACACGTTTTATCTCACTTAAAATAACCCAAATCATAAAAAATCGATGTCACAGGACTCACTTTATTCTTATCGTATACGACTTGTATTTATCACGAAGCGATATGACCTACATTTAATATGATTTGAATTTTCAAAAAATAAACCAAATTTTAATACAAATTTTAATTATTTATTATATATTACTAAAACCGATATTAGAGTTAAAAATCCTGTTACTCAAAAAGTATAAACAGCTATTAAAAATCCGAAGTACCTTCGATATTCCTCACTTAATCAACCCAATCTAAAAATACGTTCCAAGCCAACATGTTTGTTACATAACATATATAAGAGACGAGTTGGATATTTCACGGAGCTATATGAGACATAAATTTAAAAATAATTGAAATTGGATCTAAGAATACTATTAAATTTAATCCAAATTTTAGAATATTAATCCCTAAATGATGAATTAAGAACCTGATTATTACTTACCCAAACTAAATAACTGTACATAATACAATGGCTATTAAAAAAATACCGAAGGTCACCAAATCAGTATATTCCTCCTTAAAAAGCCCAATTCATATATAAAAACGTATCCCCAGTAAACACTATTATCTACTGAACTACTGCTAATTCTAACTTAGAGTAACATGTTTATTACATGGCACGAATGATATGTATATGAATTTTGAGAAAATATAAACAAATAATTTTAATCATAATTTATTTAATTTTTTTATCTTAAAATTTATTTAGAGAAGAACCTTTTATCATACAAAACATATATATATGTAAAACCAGCTATATAAAAAATCCGGAATAAGTCATAACCATTCGTTTTCTCAAGCACTTAAAACCCAATCTTAAAACGCTATCTATGATTACACTTTTCTTTAACGACTCGATATTTCACTATAGCTGGTAATTAGGACTCTGTATTATATGATTTGAATCTTCAAATAAATAACCTATTAATTTATCAAAATTTTAGGAATATTTTTATCTAAATGAAAATTACAATAGAACATTAAGCTCCAAAACTACTTATTATAGCCAGACTTTTTATAAAAATCCGAGTCACATCATATTCCCTCCCTTAAAAACCCAATATCATGAAAAAAACGAAATTCCATATTTGAGATCAGCGTGTGTCTGGAAAGCCGTACTCTTATTGTGTGCTTAGCGAAAAAGGTTGAAGCGATAACTTAACTATGACACTTTATATGTATTTGAATTTCAAAAAAACCAATATTTATCAAAATATCCAGTTATTAGAACGATCCTTCTTAACCTAATATGATACATAACCTTCACAAGACCTTGCTACATACTCCAAACGAATATAATCATCAGCTCAATGTTGAATAAATAAATCCGAATTACAGTTACAACCATAACAATATTCTACCAATACACATTTCATTCAACACACCAATATCTAAAAAACGTATCCACGTCAGCTTATTTCTATCACTTCAGATAATCACTACACCGAGCTAATGGACATTCTACAAGTCTTGAAATTTGACAAAATAACACACAAACATTTATCAAGATTTCTTAAATATTCTTTATCACTATAAAATAAGTCAAACTTAAGTAATACACTTATTTACTCCAAACATATTATACAGCCTATCACATATAAAAAAATTATCAAAGTCCATAAACCAATACGTTTTCCTCACTATAAAAACCCAACTAAAAATATAAACGTTTCCAGTATTTTTCGACGACTTATTTTATTTATAAACAGATAGCTAGAATGTAGACAATTATATATGTTATGAGATATTTCAAAATAAACACAAAAAATTATCAAATTTAGATATTTTATATCTAAATGAATTGAGAAATCCTTTACTCCAAAACGATATCTAACAGACAAGTATAAAAACCGAAATAGTTACACTTCCTAAGTAATATCACTCACTTAAACCCAAATCATAAAAACGTTTCCCTAGATATCACTTTTCTCACGACTTGTATTCAACGAGCTATGAGAAATTTAATATAATTGAAATTTCAAAAAACCTTAAATTTTAATCAGATAATTATAGAATTTTGTTAGACTAAAGATTAAGGAACCTTTTATACTGACCAAAATCATATAGTTATAACAGCTATTTAAAAATCCGATAAGTTCAATCGAATCATATTTTCACTCATCATAAAATAAAACCCAATCTAAAAAACGTTCTAAGTACACTTTTCATACGACTTCTAACTAGAGAACGATATTTCACGAGCTGAATGAGACATTTTAATATGTTTGAATTTCAAAAAAACCTTATTTTATATCAGAATTTTATGAGAGAAATTTTATATCTCATAATAGAAATTTAAAGAACGTAATATTACTCAAGAAAAC
>JABUQX010033757.1:5000-7500 GCA_015478945.1 Trachelipus rathkii
GAGAGAGAGAGAGAGAGAAGAGCAGACGAGAGAGAAGAGAGAGAGAGAGAGAAGAGAGAGAGAGAGAGAGAGAGACGAGAGAGAGAGATTGAGAGAGCAGAGAGAGAGAGAGAGAAGAGAGAGAGAGAGAGAGAGAGAGAGGAGAGAGAGAGAGAGAAGAAGAGAGAGAGAGAAGAGAGAGAGAGAGAGAGAGAGAGAGAGAGAGAGAGAGAGAGAGAGAGAGAAGAGAGAGAGAGAGAGAGAGAGAGAGAGAGAGAGGAGAGAGAGAGAGAGAGATTAGAGAGAGAGAGAGAGAGACGAGAGGAGAGAGAGAGAGAAAGAGAGAGAAGAGAGAGGAGAGAGAGGAGAGAGAAGAGAGAGAGAGAGAGAGAGAGGATGAGAGAGAGAGAGAGAGAGAGAGAGAGAGAGAGAGAGGAGAGAGAGAGAGAGAGGAGAGAGAGAGAGAGAGAGAGAGAGAGAGAGAGAGAGAGAGAGAGAGAGAGAGAGAGAGAGAGAGAGAGAGAGAGAGAGAGAGAGAATATAAAAAAAATTCTGAGTTTATGAAAGAGAGAGAGAGAGAGAAGAGAGAGAGAGAGAGAGAGAGAAGAGAGAGAGAGTTGATATAACTCAAATTTGAGTTTAGATAACTCTTAAATTGATTTCATATATGAAATTGAAGTCAAATTTTGAGTAAATCTCAGAAATAAAAATACATTGTAAATCATAAGGAGTTAAATTACTAGTATCTGAAATTGAGCTCAGGTTGATTTTATATATGAAACTGAACTCAAATTTTGAGTTAAACTCGAAATATGAAACTGAACTCAAAATTTTGAGTTAAACTCAAAAATAAGAACACACTGAAAATTAGAAGAGCAAAATTGAAGTTCAGGGATCTCTTAGATATTTTCTATATGTAAAACTGAACTCTAATTTTGAGTTAATCTCACAAATGAAAAGACGATATAAATTCGAGAGAGTTAAATTAATTCAAAGTTTGAGTTTATGTAACTAAAATTTATTGTATATATAAAACTAAACTCAAAATTTGAGCTAACTTAACTGCCTAGGATTTACAGTGTGATTGCGATTCTGAGATTTGTTGTTTTCACATTTAATCCTATATCAACGCCCACTGTATAGTTCACTGAACCCCATTCCTTGAATTGGGTCTTGCCTGTAAGTGGTGACCAAAAAAGATTAGCGACTGGGTAATTAAAGTTTAAGTTAACGACCTATTTTGAAAGATTAAATTAATCTTTTCGAAACTAGTGTACCAAAAGATTGACAAAGCCATTTCGAAAGATATTGTCACTTTCTCATACCTTTCCTAAAATCTGAAAATATTTGTTAGACAATACCAGTATCATAAAAACCCTTTACCATCTCCTGCTAGGAAAATTCTAACTTCTTTCAATAGTTTCAGTCACATCGAATGATCACAAATCTCTAAGAGGGATGGGAAGCCATCAAGGAAGCAAAAGGTACTCCAGGAATCCACTCGCCAACGGAGGCGCCCATGAATCCAAATCCCACAATAAGGATGACGGAGGAGATAGTTTGTCTCTCAATGGCTCTAACGCCACCACGACCTCAACTGCTACAGGAGGAAGTGAATCACCCCCTAACCAAGGAAGCAGGTAAGGATCCTTATATCTACTGAAAATTTGCCTTTTGTATAGTAATTGTGCTTTTTCATAAACTATTTAATAAATAGTTTTCTTTAATAATTAACGTGTATTTATTAATATAGTTACTAATATATATTTAAACTTTCATAACTAATAAAAAACTAAACAATTAAATAGTTATAAAACATGTAGTCTGAAAACTCAAATTCATTTACTCATAAATTTAAAAATGTTTACTACTAAAAAACATTTTATGAATTATTGAATTCATACTTATGTCAGTGTTCTAAAACGTTCATTTAAAAGCTTAATAAGACTAATAACTATTAAAAATAATTTGATAAATGTATTAACTAGCTTCTAACTACTTCAATAACTTTTCTAACCCATAAACAGGCCACCGAGTCCTCATTCAACTCTTAGATTTTTTGGGCCCAAGTTAACATCAAGCGTTTCTCCGCTTACTACTTCATTGTCCACGTTCTGGTAAATATATATATATATATATATATATATATATATATATATATATTATAATATATAAATATATATAGTACTATATATATATATATTATATATATTAAATATTTTTCCTTGGTTTGGTAGTTAAAGTTCGGAGGTCCACATAATACCTACTTATAGAGTTGGTAAAAAATTACAAACAATATTCAAATTAAAGCCGACATGTGTAATAATAGAAAGAGGGAGAAATAGAAGGGGGGGGGGTGAGTGAACCAGACAGATAGTGATTGGAGAGTTATTGAGACCGGGAGAGTTGATTCCCCGAAAAACTCTTTGATTGCACACTTTCAAGAGCTGTAAGGGTATGTTGAAACGAACTAGCCAAGAGTATAGTTAGCATGGCTAATCGGCTCTATACTAGTTAGAAC
>JABUQX010033757.1:15000-27370 GCA_015478945.1 Trachelipus rathkii
AGAGTCTCAAAGGAAAGGGCCCGGGTTCGATAACCAGTCCGGATCCTGGGTAACAATTACCAAGAGAAGTTCCCCCTAATAGAATAGGGCTATGTCCGTGTACTGCGAACTTTGTTTTTTTTCGTTTTTTTTTTAAAACTATTAAGTATTATAGTTAGTATTAAATGTGCGGTAGTGTAAAAAAGTTCTGAAGGAGGAGTATCGAGCTTAGGAGCTTCTGTCAGACTTTAGCGAAAATTTTCGATATGTCCAACGTTACTGCAAAAGATTTATTTACCAAAATGCCGAAGAACAGAGAACCATGACTCAGAGAGAAGAGAAAGAAAATCACCAGTAAAGCGCACTATGACTCAGAAAGAAAATCACCAGTACAGCGCACTTTATGGAAGCGATACTGGCGATCTGAGATAAATTAAAAGATTTAAAATGTTTCTAAATCTTTCCGTTAACATTGATTCGCGAATATTCGAAAAAATAAAAGTTAAATTGATAGGATGATTGCTAGAGAGTTGAGAAGGGGTAGGTTTCACCCTTTTTTTGACACAGGTTGAAACACTCCACGCTCTCAGAGGAAGGCAAGGTTGAAGTTGATAGGCAGAGGCCAAGCAGGTTTTACCAAGGCAGTGTGCGCACTCAGAAAGCTCAAATTTTGAGAACCATAGGAGGGATAACATTAAATCCTTACGCCAACCAATTATTGAGTTCAAAATTAGCAGAAATAACATCTTTAGAAGAAATTATAATGTTGAATATAAATTGAGTTGGAGGGGGGAATAGCTCGGAAATCTTCTAAAATAAAATTATGGGAAGGAAAGAGAAAGAAAAGGATGGGGTTGCCAGAAAGGAGGCGAGAAAAAGGGTTAGAGTTGTCATATTTTACAAAATATCAGAAAGAACTGGAGGAAAAGGGACAAAAAAGATTGATACAACTTCTAATGAGGAAAAAGTTTTTAAGTTTCTTAGTTTCTTGAATATATTTTTTACAATTCTAAGATGAGATGTAAGAAGCAAAGGTTACTGGAGTTTGAAGAGAGAGAGATAGAGAGAGAGAGAAGAGAGAGAGAGAGAGAGAGAGAGAGAGAGAGAGAGAGAGAGAGAGAGAGAGAGAGAGGAGAGAGAGAATTCCTGAAGGCAGCGTGAAAATGACTACAAAGACCAAGGAGAGAATTATTCCAAAATTATTTGTTTTAATTGAATGGAATGTAAATAGAATGTAATATCTCCATGCCACAGAGAATCATCATCGATATTCATCTGGACCCTCCGAAGAACCTCCCCCACTCAAATATTCATCATTACATGGAAAGTATAGAGAAGTGCGGTTAGTCAATTAACAGCACCAAAATGCCATAAACATCTCTCCGGTTCTGCAGAAAACTTTAAGAGATAAAACAAGATACAGAGATAAGATGGAGATTGAAGGAACGTTGTGGTGTAAAGAGTTGACATGTATTGGGATAGCGATTGGAAGTTAAGAAAAGTTATGGTTTGTTGTGTTTATACCCAAGACGATCAAAGATACGAGAAGGAAGTTGTACCAACTGCTCGAGGTTATTCTGGATAGAGAAATAGTAGTAGGCAATTTCACCAGAAAATTTTTGAGATCTAAGGGGAAAGTCGTTACCTGTATTAAGCATTGATATCACCCCCTCAAAAAATTCTTCCAGAGAAAGGAGATGAAGACAATCTAAGCAAAAAGTTAAATAATGTTGAAGGTTCCAAATTAGAAAAGTACGTGCATATGGCAACATCTGCCTTTGGATGAAAACTGAGCGTACACATAGTAAAATGAAGCAGAGTAGAATTTGCACTCAAAGAATTCAGACACTTTAGTTTCTGTTAACAATGAAAAAAAACAAGAGTTAAAAAAAGAGGTAGTGTTCAACAAAATGGAAATTAGAAGTGATTTTATTTTTAAATTGACACTGTCGCCCACGGGCAAAGCCCTATTCAAGGAATGTTAAAGAAATTAAGGAAAATAGAAGACAGTGTAATAGTGGAGGGATAGAAGAGGAGTAAGTACCCTTTGGATGCTACCTCCTTCCTACCCTTCCTAGGCGTTTGTATTTTCGACATTTTTTTAATTGTCAAACAGAAAAGAATGTAGTCGTATCTGTTTGCGTGTACGTAAACTGCAGGTTGTGTGAATAGGGAGGGAATGGTGAGTGCCTACTGTATTTGCCTGTAAGTAAGTACTCCAAATGTGCTGCAGAGAGTACCCTTCAGATGCCCTATTTGTCAGTGAAGAGAGAAAACAATGAACCTCTGGTCAAGGAGCGCAATGAAATGTTCCAGTTCACTAACATTCCATCTGCCCAATGAAGGAGTTATGTATGATTGGGCCTAGCCTTTGTCCTCCCCTTTATATAATATATATATATATTATATATATATATATATAATGTTATATATATATTATATATATATAATATATATATATATATATTATATATATATATTATATATATATATATAATATATAAATTAATATAATATTATATATATATATCGTTTTGGATTCGTGGAGTGAGGATGTGTTAACTGTGTTCCCTGGTGAAAGAATTTTATTTTCATTTTTTTTATTATTATGTTGTGCTGTGCTTAGTTAAAGTTTGTGTGTGTGTGCGTGTGTTTTTGTGACTTCTTTTAATCAGCGTTTTGTTTTGGTTTTTGGTTTTTGTTTTTTATTCTTTACAGTAAAGATCTTTTGAGTTTTCAGTGTTTTAGGTGTTATAGGTTTGACAATTAAGGTAATTTTTTTTTCTTTTTTAAACAAACCTTTTGAGCATTTTATAAACTTCAGATAAGCTTAATTTTTCAAAATTTGTTCAATTTATTTTGCCGTTTTTTACATTTGATTTTTTATCATAGTTACGTAGTTAATACTACTTCTACTAGAGTGAGGTTAGTTGTGCGAGTCGTGAATGTGTTTCAGTTATTCGCACATTTGTTTAAAATTTATAATTTTTTAAAACTTAATTTTCAAAATTTATGCCTTTAAATTTAGGTTTTAATATTTAATAATTTTTTTCCCCGATTTCACCTTTTTGTTTTTGGCTGTTTGTTTGTTTCTTTTTTGTGATTGTTTGTGAAATGGCAGATTTGCGCAGGTTTTCAATAGACTTTACCAACATCCGTGGCTTACACTCTAACTCTGAATCCGTGGAATACCACCTCTCGTTCAACTATATTCTCTTGTCTCAATACTAGCACTTTCCTCCAGTGTTGGAAGTGTGCTTATATTCAACCGATTCCGAAGAAAGGTAGCCGCTCTGGTCCTTCTAACTTGTATCTTATCTAAGATATTTAAAATCCTTCTCAACTTTCATTTTCTAGATCATCTGGAATCTTATTCTCTTCTTCCCATCACTAGTACGGCTTTCGGCACTAAAGGTCTACTGGTGATATACTCTCCTATCTAACAAATTTATAATTTTCCGACAAAAGGGAGTATGGGGAGACATGTAAGCTGGCGCTTGACATATCTAAAGCATTTGACAGGGTAGGGCACGCGTCGCTACTTTCCAGGCTTCCCTCCTTTGGGTTTCCTCCTTCTTCTTGCTTACTTATGTCAAGCTTTCTTTCAAATAGCTCAATATCGACTGTTGTTGACGTGGCGACATCTTCCTTCCATATCAATAGTGGTGTTCCTCAGAGTTCTGTTTTATCTCCTACTCTATTCCTACTTTTCATTAATTATCTTCTCAGCTGCTCATACCTAACTCACATATCATATGCTGATGACTCGACTCTTCATTCTTCCATTCTTCAACTCATTTCAAATCTGCTCAATCTTTTGCTTCTAAAATTGTCTCTCGTCTTAATCTTTTCGATTCTATTCTCTCTGATCTGGATAGAATTTCCCGGTGGTGCCATCTCAACCTTGTGAAGTTCATTTCTTTAAAAACCCAACTTTTACAAATCTTCCTCTCTAAGACACCTTCTAACTTTATTATCTCTTTCGATGGTTCTCTCGTCTCTCCTCTTGCCAATATAAACATTCTTGACCTTAAAATAAACAAAAAAATGTCTTGGAAACCTCCCATCACAATGGTTGCTAGGTCGGCCTCAAAGGAGCTGGGAGTTCTGTTTAGATTTTGAAATTTTTTTCTCTTCTCAGTTACCCAACTATACAAGAGTCTCATCTGCCCGTGTATGAAAAACTGCTCTCATATCTGAGGGGATTCTGGTTTCACCTGGCTTTTGGACAGGGTCGAGTCAAAGGCCAAAAGACTTATAAACTTCTGTACTTTCCAATTCACTTGACCCTCTATCTTTGCAATCCGATGTTGGAGCTTTGTCTCTTTTCTATAAGTACCACAGAGCCAGGTGATAGAGGGAACTGACCACTTGCTTTCCACCACCTTTAAGACACCCTTGTAGCACAACGGGTGGAGTGTCTGCACGTGAGTTTTGTGTAGACATTCGTAACTCCAGGCTTATTCGCTATCGTGCTTCCTTCTATCTGTCACCTTTTTTTCTATGGAATTCTATTCCATCTGATGTATTTCCCTCACTTTAACATCCTCTTCTTGATTTGGACTCTGCCTGTAAGGGGTGGTGAAATATATATATATATATATATATATATATATATATATTATTATATTATATAGATATATATATATATAATAAGTATATATATATATATCTATATATATATATATATATAATATATAATATATATATATATATATATAATTGCCTCCTCCTATTCCTGTTAAACTGTTTTTCAAAATATTTAGGAAGTAATATTACCAACAGTAGCTTCGCTCAAACAAAGACCATTCTGAGGACTATTGAACCAGTTTAGCCCTCTGATAAATGAATTATCATGTATCCAGTTAAATCATTGGGAAAATTAAACAAATCTGTTTATGTCTTTGTGTTGCTTCTCTAATAACCGAATTAAGGCTAATAACGTACGACGAATTAAGGCTAATATCTTACAAACTCAGCGCGTCCTTAAATAGTTTAAAAAGAGATTGAGAGTTTCGCCCTATGTGATTTTCGTAGTTCTAAGCTATGTTCTAAGATTTGTATGTCATTAGCCTTAAGAGTGAGAGTAACGAGAACTATTCTCTTTTTCTTTTCATTGGCGTTTTCAAACTTTCTGGTCTGAAACAATTTCAGCATGAAAAGCTTTACTGATTTATCATGCTAGATAGATGTCCTAACCAGGGTTGTGGAGTCGGAGTCAGGAGATCGCGGAGTCGGGGAGTAAAACATGAGTTAAAGCAGTAATCTATAAAGCAGTTAAACAAAAGCGTACTAATCCTTTTGTTGTTAGGTAACACACTCTTTGATTTACTGATTTACATTATCACTATTGGACTGACTAAAGTTTATGTTTTATAATAATAATTCGTACAATTGTAGTAAAATAAAAGATTTTATCAGACACTTTGGCTTTTTCTTCTTACATACAATTTTAAAAAACTCATTCTAATCAGAAAATATTAAGTAATAACATATAATAAAATGCATGTCTGTAACTGAGTTACAGTTTAATGTTCGCGAAAATGGTTTTTTAATATTTAAAAATGTTTTATTTACATTAAGTCATGAAATATAAAATGACTATGAACTCAATGATAATACATAAATTTGAAAAGAAATAAACTTTAAATGATTATGTACACACAGCTACAAATAATTTTGACCTGTAAACATTTTTCATTTAATCTAATTATATATTTATTATTCACATTCCGCAGGAATATTTGCCCTGCGGGCGAAGCGGACGAGGCGGAAACTGCGGAATATTTACGTAAGCACTGCAGGCGTAACACGCGGCAGGGCGGAACGCGGGATATATGCTACTCTATATACATGTCGAGTGACGCACGCGCGGCGGAGAGATAACGCGGCGGGACGCTATCCTGCGTAGGTGCTGAGTGGCTGTTACGTCTTTCGCGGTATAAAAGTGGACGCATGCGGCGCCTCTAGGTTGTTCCAATTATTGAACTAAGGGGAAGAACATTAATATTAAACTTAATCTTATATACATTTATTTTTCGGTAGAGATAGCCATCAAATGATGAATTTCATCAAAGATGAATCATCAATATAGATGGTAAATCCAAATAGAAAAAAAAATTAAGTAAAAGGAAACCGGGTCCCCCAACCTCCCATTTACTCTCTACCATCAAAAGATAAATAAATATCCAAATAGTATCAGATGGCACCTTTCAAAGTTTGAAAGGCATCAATCTCTTGAGGCTAATTTTATGCGGGGCATCAAATGTAATGAGGCATCAAATGTTATGATAGGCATCAAAAATAAAAGAATTGATGTAGCATTCATAAAATCATATCGAGTGTGAGTAAGAGTGATATATAATGATGCGTAAGTAATTGTAATTACTGTGTGTGGGTGTTGAGTGTAAAGTTGTATTGGGCAGGTGTAATGTACTATGGGTGAAGTGCGTAAGTTGCACTATATAAGTCGTTACCTTAGTTGCGTTGTGAGTGTTCACATAGTGCTATATGTAGTATCAGTGTCATATAGGACGAGTAATAAGTAGGTAATAATTAAAGTTGAATTATTACAAAAAATATAACTAACTCATAGTAGGAAAGCATTAATCTAAGCTAGAATTGTAAAATTAATACACTAACAATACGATTTTAATCCTCATACCTTTATAAACTCTATATGTGAAGGTAGATACCAACCCTAATTTAGTCAAAGACTATTCGGGGCTCATGGGAGGTATCGAACAATGAGCTGAAAAAGGATGGCACTATTCAGTTGCAAACTATCTGGCCACTTACAACTTGAAGCAACTGTCATGTGGCATCCTCACTTGGTACTAATTGGCACTCCACTTGAGCTCAACTTATCAATTTGGAACACTCATCTTGGCTACTATCCATTCGCACTCACCTGGCCACTTCACCAGGCACTCATAGAAATGATCTCATTCAATGAACTAACTCACATAAGATAACATTCCAACTAGATATACATCTCTTACGGTGATTTTGGTAAAGATATCACTATACCTAAATAGCTGTACCATCTAAATATATGCGCATCCATCATATCAGATGAACCGCTAAAGATTGAACGTCAAATTAATAAAGATGAGTCATGATAATAATTATGAGCGAGTCATAATATAATTTGAGGCCATCTAAAGTTCTTGCTTAAGGTCGACACGTGTAGGTTAACTAGGTTATATATATCGCGTGTACCGCTATGTAGAAGGCTGGGTGGAGTCATAGGTGTAGGTGTAAAGCTGGTGAGGTATGGCTGTAGGTGTAGGTGTAGGCTAGGTGAAGGCTATGGTTGTGACAGGCTAGTGGTTCCGGTGTTCAATGGCTTAGTACAGGCCTGGGTGGGAAATCTAGTGTAAGGTGAGCTAGGATGAAGGATGGTTAAGAGGCTAGGTGTAGGTGTTAGGTGTATCTGGGTTGATATGGCTGTGGAGGCTAGTGTATGGACTTATAATAGTGGTTCGATTTTATTAGGTGATATACATCAGCTGGGTGAAGTTGGTTAGTGCTAGGTGTAGTCGTCAATCGGCCTCGGGTACAGGCGGGTTGTTGAGCTGGTGTAGTAGTAACTTAATTGTGTAGGCTAGGGTACAGGCTGGGTGTAGGCTGGTTGTACAGGCTATGTGTAGGCTATGATGGAGGCTGGTATGTAGCTATATATGGAAGGCTGTGAGTCGTAGGTCTATATACTGGTAAGTGCTAGGTATTGTATAGGCTAGTAGTGATGCTGAGTGTGTGTGTGTGTTGTAGGCTGACGGTGTTAGGCTGGGTAGCTATGTGGAGGCTGGTGTAATCGCTATTGGAGAGCTTAGGTTAGTAGGCTAGGTGTGTGTATTAGGTAATGTCTGCATATGTTAGGTGTTAGTGTACTACGTTGCTTCGTTGATACATGACTTGTGTGTTGCTGTCCGACTAGCGCCCGCCGTGTGTAGAATGTTACCGAATATAAATATGGGTGGAGTCTAGGTGTAGGTGTAGTGTAGGTGTAGGTGATGTGTAGGTGTAGGTGTAGTGTAGGTTGAGTGAAGGCTGGGTGGAGGCTAGGTGTAGGCTGTAGGCTAGGGTACATGCGCTTGAGGTGGATAATCTTAATGGAATGTAAGTAATGTAGGCTAGGATGAAGGTACTGGTAAGTTAGAGAGGCTAGGTGTATATATAGGTTACGTAGGCTAGTGAAGGATAGTGTGTAGGCTGTGGTGTAGGCTATGTGTTAAGGTACTGGAGTGTCAGGCTGGGTAGGAATGGATATGTGTGAAGCAGTGACAGTGAGCAAGTTATTGATGAAAAGTTAGGATTCCAATTTTGTTCAAGTGTTTGTTGATAAAGTGTTGTTGTTAGTGTGTGTGTGTGTGTGATGTGCTGTCTTGAGCTGGTCCAATTTATCCTAGAAAAATATCAAAAAATAATAGGGCTATAACATACATGCCCCTACAAAGGGTGGCTCAAAAATATATTATGGGTGGGCAAAACTTGAACCACATGGTAATACCCGCTCAAAAGGTTTTTGGTCCGAAATATTATGAGAGATGGTAGAACCATGTACATATCAAACATACGAGTTAAGCTATTAGACTGCAACCAGTTTACGGCGCATACCCTTACTTCTTCGACCGGTTGCAAAAATTAGGGTTGCCAGAAAATAAATAATTAGGGTTGACTAAATAAATAATTAGGTGATTCATGCCAAAAAATATATTACAGGGTTTGCTCCCAAAAAAAATCTTAGGTTATGTATACCTAAATAAAAATTAGGTTCTCATCATAAAATTAGGGTTCTCAAATAATAATAATAATAGCGTATTTTCTTACATAAAATAATAATAATAATTATTCATCAAGGGTTTATCTATCTATAATAACTACTAACATTAGGAGTATATGCCGTAATTAAAAATACCTAGTGGGCCAAATTGAACATACCATTGGAAGTACGGACAGGGGCTTGGTGCGAATAAAAATAAGAGATAATGACATCCCTAAAAAGGTAATATAAGTGCCCAAAAATGAAGTCTTCAATAGTATATAAGTAACAGGTAAAAAATTTTGGGCTCTAATCAAAAAGGTTCAAGCCTCAAAATATCAGGGTATTAAAAGGTACTCAAACAATGGTTAAGGACAGGTATAATCATCATAAATAATGGCTCCACAATAAAATTAAGTTATAATCATGGATTGAGATGAAAGTAAGTAACGTTTATTAGTAGTGTCTCATATATATATCTTTTTGTATAACCATTGACATAGTAGTATATATATATTAATCTGTTAAAAGGAGAATATAGTTAATAATAATATACTATAATATAATATACTATATACTATTAAATATTTACTACTTACGGTAATATATATATATATATATTATATATATATATATAATATATTATATAATATATATATATTATATATATATATATATATATAATATATATATATATATATATATTAATATATATTACTATTAAATTAGTATATTATATATATATTTATATATATAATATATATATAATATATATTTAATATATATATTTATTATTAATATATATAATTAATATAATATATATATAATCTAATATTATATATATATATATATATTTATATATATATAATTATATATCATATAATAATATATATATATATTATATTTATTATATATATATATATAATATAATTTATTAAATATATAATTATTATAATAAGTATAACTAATAACATTATTAGTCGATATATAAGTTTGATAATATATTTATATACTTAAATTATAGCAGCTATAAAGGAAGCTCATATTCATTGTAAAGATATAATTCTATAATTTATTTATTATAGTTATTATGTTTTACTATATACTTTACATATCTTTACATTATTTTATTATTATATAATTGTAAAACAAATATATATTATAATATTATAACATATACAGTAAAGTAACTAACTTTTTAAAATTTAATCTTTAATATGAAATAATTATTAATAATATTTAAATTTATATAAATAGAGATACAGCTAATTTTCGTCCCGCACGCGACATATAGAGACGCTACTTACTCTATTCTAAGTTTAGCCTATAGGGACCTTAAGGTAAATATATAATTATAACTAATTTACTTATGAAATTTTTTCATGTTTAAGTGTTAATAGTTATCATAGTTGTGAATATTCATGTCTATATTTTCTATTCATGAGTATTGATTTTTTCAGATTTTATTTTGGGATCGGAAGTGTTTATCAACTTTGATATTTATCTATTTGTAAATTAAAATCTATTCTTAACCTTCTAAAATACCGTGAGCAATGTAACTTTACTTATGTATGAATATTAATGATATGTTAAATAATTAATTAACGATATAAGGCAAATAACTAAAATATAGTAGAAATTCCCATGAATTATTTTTAGTCGGCAAAGGTTCGTGAGTAGCATTTGATATTAATTCTATGGATCATTATCATTTTGATTAATTGTTGATATATTTATTATGATTAAGATGATGTTGGCCTTGTAATGGTTACGTATATAAACTCATATGACTTGTTAAATAGCTGGAATTTTTTGTAATTTGGTTGTGCTAAAGTCACCAGCTTAATCATGCTGATTTTATCCTTTTTGCATATTCTATGGTTAGGCTAGGTATAGGTTAGTCAGACATTTATTGCAGTGTATAATAATATTTATTTAATATAAATAGTCTTGGGGGAGATTTTCTTTTCATCTTAAGGTAAGGTGTTATATATTGTCAGTAATGTTATTGTTTAAAGGTGATTGTTTATTAACTGTTATATGGAAATAAGAAGGTAATCGATTTATAATTTTGGTATCCATATTTATGTTATTTTTATACGACTTATGAGTTTATGATACAAAAAATGAAGTAAAAAATTGTGTCAATAAAAGAGGTGTTGTACTTATTATTTTTTTCGGGGAAAAGGTGCTATATAGTACCTCTTTTTTGCTATTACCGTTATTACCTCTAATATATAATATATATCATAAAATGAATTATTATATACTTACTATATATATAGTACTATATTATATTATAATACTATATATAGTATAGCTAATATATAGCTATATATTCATCCTATATATACCTACACTAATCTAATATATTATCTTTATATATACTATTATAATATATATATACTTATATTACTATATACTTATATACTTATATCCTATATATACTTATACTTATATATATTATATATATCATACTATATATATTATTAATTTTTGGGTTCACAGGCACTAAATTTTTTAACGAGTTAGTTACGAGGGCATTTCAATCTTGCGGGAATATCCAATTTCTAATCTTAATGATAATCAAATTTTCAATTGTTCATCTCCCCTAATATATTTTTAGCAATTTTTCCCTTTGTTTTTAAGATAAAATGCATTTTCTCTCCTTTTTTATTTAAATATTCTTCAACAATTAAAAACAAAATCAAAAAATTTGCCACGTACTATTTAATTAGAAAATTATACAACAGAATAAACCCCCTGATTTAAATATCTTTGCTCAGTCTTTATAAATTAGCTAAATAAATCTTTTCTAATATATTTTTCGTGTTTCCAGGTGCCAAAAATATTGGCTATTCACTTCAAGCTGAAATTTGCTAATCATTTAATACAAACATGACCAAGACCCTAATTAAAACCCATTTTCCTTTTTCTTCTCTCGTTTATTCTTCTGATATATATATATATATTAACTATATATTATACTACTATATAATCATATACTATATCATATATATATACTTACTAATAATATATATATAATTACTATATATATATATATATATATATATATTATATATATAATATATACTATATCCACTGTCACCTATAATATAT
Source organism: Trachelipus rathkii (assembly GCA_015478945.1). Lineage (NCBI taxonomy): Eukaryota > Metazoa > Arthropoda > Malacostraca > Isopoda > Trachelipodidae > Trachelipus > Trachelipus rathkii. The sequence goes on from JABUQX010033757.1 coordinate 26,864, forward strand.
AATCTATATATATATATATCTACTAATAATATATATTCATAATATATATATATACTTACTACCTACGTCCTTTCATTAAAATACTACTATACTATATATAATATCATATTATATATATATATATTACTATATATATATATATATATATATGTATTATATATAGTATATATATATATATTATATATATATCATATCGTATATCTATTATATATATATATATATATACTTATATAATATAATATATATACTACTATATATCTATATATCTTAGCGTATCATAAAATGCTAACGTTATAATCCCAAATTTTCTATTTATCTTTTCCTCGTTTCATTTTATATATATATAATTATTACAAAGCCCAATACTTATCAGAACGTTAACTGTCGTTAATCTCTTAATCGTTAACAAAAATAAATTAACGGCGTTCAATCAATTAACGTTTTCATCGGTAAATGAATTAGCGGAAGTTAACGTTAATCGTCTAACCGTTACACGTCTTCAAATTT
>JABUQX010033758.1:0-14714 GCA_015478945.1 Trachelipus rathkii
AATATATATATTAATATATAATATATTAGGATATTACTATATATGTATAAAAATATAATATCATATAGTATATACTATATACTATATATTATAGGATAAAATAAATATATATTAGTATATATATTATATATATATATTATAAATATATATATAATAATAATATATATATTATACGATACTATATTATATATATTATATATAATATAGTTAAAGGGACTTGAAAGAAAACGTACGATAAAGAGGAGTACAAAGATTTATAGATTCGTGCAGTTGATGACAGTCTTCGTGTGAAGGTTTATGTTAGATAAGTGAGCAGGCGTGGAACAAGTGTCATGAAAGCTTTAAATGATTTAGGATAATTAGTTGGCATGAAAATGGGAACGAATGATGCATGACGTGTTTACATCAGGAAAGTTGTGACGAGGCAGGAAGGTGCGCTGGTGCAAGTAAATCGTTGGGGATTTGTAAAGGGACTACGTAAGTCTATTACTATATATATCGTCAGTATAATATATATATATTCCCATATAGTACTATAATATAGTATTATAGCTTAATATAGTATATATATTATACTCATATATATACTATATATATATTATATATATATATATATGACTTATATATTTCGAGCTCTTGTACTTATATACTATACTATATATAGATTATATATTACTATCGTATATGAGCTTATTACACTATAAAATGAGGTACTATAGCTATATATTACTTTATACGTGAGGCGCTATATAATAATATATATATATGAATATTATATATATATACGAAAATATGAGCGTATATATATACGTATTAGTTTTTATCTATTATATAAACTTATATAATAATATATATATATATATATAATATATATATAATATATTTATTATATATCATGTATTATATATAGTATATAGTATATATATATATATATTAATATATGATATATATAATTATATATATAACTATATATATATACTTATATATAATAATTTTAATACTATATAATATAAAATATATTATTATTACTATATATATTTATATATAATATTATGATATATATATATTATAATATATATATATATATATATATAATATATATATAGTATATATATTAGATATATATACATATATATATATTATTAATATATATTATAATATATCATATACTATATAGTATATATTATATAAATATAATATATATATATATAGATATATATAGTATATAGTAATATATATATATACTCTTATATCAGTTCGATTCACAACAAAATTCTTAAAATTAGACTTACAAAAAAGTTTTTCTCCAATTGTTTTACTCAGTTTTATTTAAAATGAGAAGCCTGAGAAGTGAAAGTTAATTTTCTGTACCCTTAATTAGTTATTTTCTTTTATTTCTATTACCTTTAAACGATTAACGTAAACCCTCTTTTTTTTTTTTTTTTTTGAAATTTTATTTGATCTTCCCCCCCCCCCCCCCCATCCTGAAAAATTTAGCAATAAAATCAATGAAATCAATAACAATGTGAATCGAATTAATAATATATTATATATATATATATTTTTATTATTATAAATATAATAAAAGTAATATATTAACTTATTAAAAAGACTTAAAATAATAAATAATTAATTCCACTTAATAAATATTATTTTCTTTATATATACTATAATAATATATACTAATAAATCTCAATATCAATTTAGTATATATATATATATATATAATATATATATATATATTATATATATATATATATATATATATATATATATATATATATATTATATAGTATATAATATACTATACTTAATATATATATACAATTCATATTATTCATATTTAAAGTATAATATAGTAATATATATATATTTAAAATTATATAGTATATATATATATATATAAATATATACTATTATATAATATTATATAACTATATTAATAAATAGTATATTAGTATACATGCGTGTTGCTTTGACTGTACTAGTTCGTGTATTGTCTAGAAGTGTCATTGCAACTGAAACTATACGGTTGATGACTCCTGATCGATCGTTATTATATACTACGTGAATAACTAATATTAAGTATACTATTAGTAGCGCTTCACATTATATAATTACTGTAGCGTTATGCATAGTATATCTTACCTACTAATATATAGTCGAACTATATATATTATATATTATATATATATATATATATTAAATACTAATATATATATTATATAGTATATATATATACTATATTATATATATATATATAGTATATACTTAATATACTATATATATTATAGATATATTATAAGTATATATATTATATAGTTATATATATAATAAACTATTATACTATATATATATATATATATATATTATACCAATTATATATATATATATATATAAATATATATAAATACCTATAAATCTAGAGTATATATCTAGAGTATATTGAGGTTGGTCCGTTTCTTTTTGATATTAAAATGTTTGGAGCTGACTACCTCTTTTTATCTTTTGCATCAGGTGTTTCCCAAACCTTTACCAGTCCTTTCCTTAATAATATATGTTTTTATAAAATATTTTATGATGGATGGAAAAATCAATGATAGAATAGAGATAGCATAGAAACGGAAGAGAGAGAGAGGAGAGAGAGAGGAGAGCAGAGAGAGACGAGAGACGAGAGGAGAGAGCAGAGAGAGAGAGAGAACGAGAGAGAACGAGAGAGAGAGAGACGAAGACGATAGAGAGAGAGAGAGACGCGAGAGAGAGAGAGAGAGAGAAAGAGAGACTGAGAGAGAGAGCACGAGAGACGAAGAGCGTCGAAAAAGGCAAATATTGTCTTTATAATCATCGAACAGCTAAATAGTTGTCGAAATAACAGGCAACAACTGTCATCGGCACTTCGCACTGTCTATTGCTATGCGGTAACAGCTACTACGACATCCATGGGTTGGAGAAGCTAGCGCCAAAAATTGAAGCAAAGTTCAATGTTCTCATGTGAGCTTTTCACAAATTATGACGTCATGTTTTGATAATCCTGAGAGAGATCCATCTTATTTATTTAAAAGCTTTAAGCAACACTTAAAGAAAACCTAACCTGAATCTCATCTTCTCTCGTTATTACATTAGACACCATTCTACAAAGAGGAAAGATTTCTCTGACAATATTTGTTTTTGATGAAACATGCAAAAAAAGTGTTGAGATTTTGTGTAAATTTCTTCCAACATATCATGAATCAGCATCTTAACTCAGCAATTTTTAACAGCTGAATTTCTGCTGAACTACTAAAGGTTTTTGCAAGCCGATTACACTAAAAATACTTGCCATACATATATGTCTTACGAAATAATTCGCAAATATGAGCAATATAAAGAGAAAGTACTTTTTTATTTTATTTAAATGGGAAAATCTCAACTTTTTTTTTCTCCCATAAAATTTAAGGTTATCCGAAAATACCAAAAGACTTGTTTTTTTGTATTACTTGCCGATAATCATACATCAAAATTCGTATTCAAATATGCTATTACCAAAAATTTGAATAATGAAAAAAAAAAAAAAAAAAGAAAAGTATTAAAATAGATTTGGATTTTTGTTACACCCCGAAATAGCAACTCAACGTAAAATAAAAATGTTTCTTTTTTTTACCAAAGATAAATCACGTAGATAAACTGTGAGCAGCGCGAGAACAAACGCTGAGGAGGCTATACAACAAATTCTAGGTAAAATGAAAAAATGCGTATTCTCGCGCAATTTTGGAAGTTGATAAAAAGTTTAGTTCTAAGCTGATGAATAGTTACAACAAAAGTTACGTCATGCCACAGCGATTATTTTGAATTTTTTCTTGGGTTTTACATCTAAATAAAAAAAATCGCAATAACTTTTTTATTCTATTATATCATTCATATATATATGTAGTATATATATATATATAAATATATATATATACGTATAGTATATTAGGTATAATACGGATATATATTTTATATATATATATATTATATATATATTATATATATATATATAATATATAATATCAACCAAGGACTATACTATATAACGACGATTTAGTCTCGAAACTTTCAGAGAACTGTATGAATTGGAAAGGGATACACATATTAGTCGTTTTAAAAATAAATTTTTTGTGCCATTACCAAACACTTTTTGCGCTGTCCTGGAACGAACTTTATAAATTTAAACCGTTTCCCCCGAGTAGCAGCAAAACCATTGGGCGTAGCAGAAAATTTATTTCAAATAAAAGATTTGCGTATATCATCGAGTTAAGGACATAAAAATCTTCTTCTTCTATCAAAATCGAATAAATAACAACTTTTTTTGAATCATGTACAAAAAGAATTAAACCAAAAGGAAAATAAAAAACCATGGAAACTTAATTGTTCTTTATACGACCAGTTGTGATACATTTTTCCAGATCCCTATATAATTTGAATGTATATAATTATGTTCACAGTTTTTTTTGGATACCAACAGGTTAACCAGATTTCCTTGAAGAGGACAAACATTTCAAAGTTTTCAAATGTTTTCTCGCGATCAGCGGCATAACTGTTTGGCATGACCAAAATATTAATAACTAACATAAATAATAATGTATATCTTGTAGAAGTACACAAGCTGTGAAAGTGTTCATTGCAATCGAGTAAATATTAAAAAAAGTTATGACACTCCACCAGTTTTAATTTTTTTTTTTACAAAAAAAAATTCGCATGATAAATTTTTTAATTTTGTTCAATACAACGTATTATTTTTATCTCATTTATAATACCGTTGCCAAGGTTCACATTTTTTGTTAAAAATATATGTTCTTGCCAAATCAAGGGGTTGCCGCTTGCAAATGCGGCGAACACTTTTAAAAATTTAAAAAATTATTTCCCGTGCACAGAGGCAAATCCGTTCTTCATGCAAAAAATTTGTATCTTCCCCAACTCTACCAGGTTCGGAATTTTCTTGTCACATGAATAATATAAAGAAGTTAGTTCGTGATTTTTCATTTTCATGACTTGCCAAATTGAAAAACCACCCCCCCTTCCGATATCCCCCTGTATATGTGATAAAATATTCTTTCTGTCTATTGAAAATACCCAGACCATTCGAAAGAGAATTCAATTCTAAACTATTAAGTATTAAAACCTTAACAAATCATAGAATGATTATTGCCTACCTTCCAAAGACTTTCAGGAGTAATATTCAGCACAAGATAATAAGAAATATTCCATATCTCACAATTACTTTCCACAGACAAGATTCCAGACTACCATTTAAAACTCATAAACCATTGAATATAATTGAAAGAATGTCATCCTAAGCTCGACATTTAAACGTGCCATACGAACACGAAATAAACTACAAGCCTTTTTTTTTTGTTTCAACTGTACCATTAATTATAATTATTAAGATGACGTCCATTGGTGAATATCTCATCGCGTCGTGGTTATCGCTGTTACTTTAACAGTGCGCATGAAACCGCAGCTAACAACAAACAACCAAAATTAGTCCAAAAATAAATAAAAATAAATTAAAAAATATATATAAACAATAAAGCCGAGCTCGGCTTTGTAAAAAGGGGAGGAGCTTAGCTCGTATTTATCGCCATAGGAAATATCCCATTCAAAACTTGGCCAAAAATATCCGTTACTACTAAACCCTATCATTAATATACTTCTTGTATCATTTTCCTGTGATCTTTATTAGAAAAATTAAATTATTTCTCTTTCAAAAAAGATTTTAAAATGCATGTTCTGAAGTGCCTTCGGAATTTCTTCACTTCACCCCAGTTAATTAATATTTATAGTGGTGGCGTTCATCCCTGTAAGGAGTATACCTTACCTTCATTCAAACAACTTTCCTTGAAAAGATGGGCACAAGTCGTCTATATCTGAACACCTACTTCGGAAAATCGCGGAATGCAAGCGTGCCGCTGTGTGATGGTATATATTTTGTTGAAGAATTAAGAGACCAATCATCAAGTTGTCCGGAAACCAGCTTTGAAAGGGAAAGTGATAGCTGAGGACTGATAAAAGAAGCTCAACTCGCTCGTCATAACGTCAGTGAAATCTGGGTTAACACTGCCGGGAAGTTAAGGCTATTTGGTAACGCAGTAAGAAATAGTCGATACAGGATGAAGAGTGGTGTATCTAAACGTTATATGTAAGGGATTGTGTTAAGGCATCCAGGGAAAATGGGTTAGAAGAATCTACAAGGATTAAAATTTCTCACAGCAGCTCCACACATGCCCATAAGAATTCGGCACTTTTAATCGGGCTATATTGGGGAATTGCGTTGTTCTGCTAAACTATCTTGGAATGAAATCTGCTGACTCGGAATCCTCGGTTCACGCGGAAAAGGTGGGGCCGTACACCCGGGGATGAGCAGATGTTCATCTATTCACTAAATCTTTTTTCTCCCAAAGATCCACTGGTTCGATGGAGCTTGTTCTCGCGCCATTAGGAGAGAGACACTTCGTATCGGGCATGAAAAACTCTCAAGCAAGTCTCCTATTCTCTAACTGATGTTTCATTCTGCTCGGAATTCGTGCAGGGATAACTATTGCGCAGGCTAAGCGCACTTCACAAAGAACAAGTGCGATACATAGCTGCTGTTTCTCTACGATAAAAATTTCCTGGCCCTGCCAAAAACATCTCTAACTAACTTGTAAATCTGCTTTCCTCTCCCTAAATGCTCTTGACGGTTACGTTGCTAACTCTCCTCTTTGAAAAGGGCCAATCTCTTCGCCGTCACTTTTTCATCTAAGTCAGCCCTGGACGTTCTGGCATCCCCTCCTCCTATTCTTTCCCTCTCAGGTTTCCCATGTCTTTTACCTGTGATCACCATTTGATGGTGTGCAGGGCTCCTTAAATCTGTGAAATATAGTAGTGGCCCGGATGGCATTCCTCCGTGTTTTGAGGAGTTGTTGCTTCTATCTGGCGCCTGTCCTCGTCAACTCTACTCTCTATGTCTTAATACAATAGCTTTTCCTCATGTTGGAAGCGTCGCATATTGTCCAACGACTCCGAAAAGGTAGTCGCTCTGATTCCTGGTCACTTATCGCTAAGCTCTCACTTGTTATGTCTAATTCTAAAATCTTTGGAACTCTTCTTAACTGCTCATTCCTGGAAGAATGTTGGCATTGCCTTTTTTTCAGATCAGAAGTTTCTCCAATACAAGCAGAAAAAGGAATCCTCTTTCACTAATACTTCCTGATCAACTTTTGTTTGATCTGCCCTGAGGGACCATGGGGAGTCTTGCGTGTTGCGCTTGACATATCAAAGCTTTGAACGCGGTTTGGCACGCGTCTCTGCTCTCAAAGCTCCCCTCTTTGGCTCCTTCTCTTTGCTTACGCATGTCTAGTTTTCTCTCCGATCGGCTCTACCTATCAGCACTGCGATGATGGGCGGTGCCTCTTCCCCTTCCTGTTAACTGTGTGTTCCGCAGGTTCTGTTCTATCTCCACTTTATTCCTACTTTTCACAACGATCTCCTCAGCTGTACATCCAACTCTGTTCAGCTTAGCTTGAGACTCAACCCCATCCTGCTGGACTCCACTCAACTCTGCTCCCTCTTTGCTTTCTATAGTTTGACCTCTCGTCTTCGAGCTTCCGATCTACCTTGTCGATCTGGAGGGATTCCCGCGTGGGTCACGCATAGGCAAACCTCGTAAAATTCAACTCTTTAAAAAACTCAACTCTGTCTCCACATCTCCTTTCAAAAACACTCTCGACTTTATATTCCTCGACGTTGCTCTAACTCTCTCTGTGAATAAGAAGAACATTCGTCGGTCTTACATTATAAACACAAATTATCTTGGGAAACCTCAATATTTCTATGGTTGCTAAGGTTGCCTCAAAGAAAGTGGGAGTTCTGTTTCAGTAGTTGCGGGAATATGTTTTCATCTGCCAGCTACTTCCATTAATAGAGGGCTTAATTCGCCTTGTATTGGTTACTGTCTGACATTTGGGGGCTTCCCGGCTTTCCACCTTTCTATTGGAAGAGTTGAGTCTAAAGGCTAAAGAACATAATTAAACGTCCGCCCTATTTTTAATAGCTCTCTTGACCCTATCTCTTAGCGACGTGACGTTTGCGCTACTATGTCTTTTGCTGATAAGTATTTACAAGCGGTCGATGCTCTGGGAGGTTGCGAGCTGCATTCCACTCTCATTGCGTCGCCTGCAATAGCAAGAGTGCCTATGCTCTCTGCATGAATTTGCGGTGAGTATTAGAAACCTCAGAACCTCGTTCGTTTTGATCCGTCTTCTTTCAGCTATCTTGTTCTGTGAATCCTGCCTTTCCTCTGTTTTTTCCACTTATGATTTAATTCATTCCTCTTTTAAATCCCAAGTTTGCGCTCACCTGAGAGATTGTCTTGTTAGGCTGGGATTTGGTGGGTTTTTTTTTCTTGTTTTTTCCCCGCCCTCTTGAAAAGGGCCTCGGTCCCGTGAGTGGATGTAACTGTAAAAAAAAAAGAAAGAAAAATGTTTAAAACGAAGTGACAGAGTCCGCCCCATAAGCGGGTGGTGAAGGTGTGAAGTCTTCTAGACAGGCAACGACATAGTGGACCGAGCTGCATTAAAAGAATCATCTAAGTCGCCTTGTATAAATTCTAACGCTACCGGAGCCAAGTAGATCGCGCAGGCCAGTAAGTGTAGTGGCAGGTTGAACTCTTGCTTGTCCACAGCTAAGAAGTCTAGTTTAAAAGAGGGACTGGAGAATAGGGAACAGATTTCTGATTAGTATTTACGCAGCCATCCTCTATATTGTAAACTCTTTTATGGAAGTTCCAGCGGCGATTTATATTTCCGACACGATTTCAGAAGTCCACTGATGATAATAAGTCGAATTCCTGAAAACATAAGGGTTTGGTGTAAATATGCGTTTATTTAGTTAGAAAGGATTCTTCAAAATAGAGTGTGGCACAGGACAATCCACTGAAGGAAGGCGGCCATGGCTATAGTTGTTAATACGAATGATATGAGGATACGTTTTTTGAGACAATTATTAGTGGCTAGGATGACTGAAGTGATTCGAATGGGAGTGAAAAAGCTGATACGTGGTCTGAGAGGTAGAGCACAGAATCTGGTGTACCGGGTTTGGGGGAAGTTTTCTGTGGTATTTGCTGAAGGGGCTTTGCCATGAATGCAAGTAAGTTGAGTTTAATCAATCCATCTTCCATGGAGGCAGTGCAAACATTTGACACCACCGGAAAAGTGTAACTATTTTTAAGATGGGAGGTAGAAATCAGGGTTGTGGAGTCTGGTTTCAAAAAATTCCGACTCCGATCTCCGATGCCGAGCTTCCCACCTCTTCAAAATACGACTCGACTTCCGACATCGCGACTCAAGTATTTCATAATTAGTTCTGCGGTCGATGAAGATTGTATCTGATAAGCCAACTCGATGAAGAACGGTCTCTTCATTAGAAGAAAGTTGTTTAGCTTCTGAGGAGCTCGGTAGGTACTTCGTCGTATATGTGTATGAGGTCGAGTATGGAGGTGAACAGAAGAGTATCCGACTAGTATATCGTGGATTCGATAGATGTGGGTAAATGTTCTCGCTCAGCTATTTTGGCTTTACAGGAACGTCATAATGATAAGTAACGTACTGGATAGATTGTATGCAGTGTAGATGCGACAGCAGAAGGTTAGTAGATGATCTATGGAGGAATTACGTATGAGAGAGATTTATATGCGATCGTATAAAGGAGTATAGTTTAATAGAGAGCCTTATTGATCATCATTTTATTATGCTAGCTATGGTAGCCCTCATGATTGGGTGATTCACTTCTGGTTGCGTGCTTATTATATCTCGCTATGATGATAGATTGATGTAGATTTATGGATTATACTGAGATTTGCTAGGTTAGATATATATAGTGTAGTGTTCGGTATTAGTTACGGGTCTGCATGTCTAGGAGGTGGGAAAATTATAATATAGTAGTATATAGAATTCTATATATATATATAATATGAAGAATATATTATATAATAATTAGTAGATTATAGGAGGGTTGTTGTTACCTGTGATGAAATGTATAAAGTGAGTAAGGACAAACTATGGTTCGGGAATAAAAGTATAGATCACAAAGTACAATGTGTTCAGAATGGACAATCTTAGGGGCGTGTTTAGGTGTGAGAAGAATTGAATAAATGAGGAATAAAAAGTTGTAGAAGAGTGTGTGGTGGGAAGAAGGGGTAGATGAGAAATAATGAATACGGTTGAGATTGGTGTTGCCATATGAAGGATGGATGAAATATGGTTGTATTAGAGCGCATGTATAGTGTTGAGTTATGCTGGGACGGATGAACGGCTGGACGAGGAAAAAGTGCGATATGAGTCAGCAAAGAGGAGTTCCCTGAAGGTAGATAAAAATCTGAGTTTATAGCAGGAGGCGAGAAGAAGGTGCATAATTAGGAGTGAATGAGGTTTTGTGAGAGGGTTGGTGTGTCCCGTCTGGGTAAGGATAACACCTACGATGTGGCGGAGATTGCCGGACATAGTGAGGTGGCAGTAAAGCTCCATAAACGGGGCTTGGTATACACTCCTTATCTGTTCAGTCCGCGACGAGTATCTCACTAAAAGGTATAAAAGAGCGGTAAGGCGTGAGCTTCTTCGGACTTTAGTCAATATTATCCTAGGCTATCGTTTTTTGTTTCAGGTGCAGTGCGGACGCACCTTACAATGAGCCCTAATCGTTGGGGAAAGGAAGCAAACTGTAGCTTTTTACGACCTCTTCTTTGTGTCGTTTTTTGGATGTTATTTCAAAAACTTTGTTAAATTTATTCTTTGTTTCATTTTTTCAAAATCTTTGTTTTATTAATAGCTATTCTTTCAAAATCTTTCAATTTTTTTTTCGAAATGACTTCAAACTGAAATATACATAGATGGGTCCTTCAAAATACACGAAATGAGAAATCAACCATTTTTAAGAAAACATTCTCTAAACTCCTTCAGCTCTTCCCAAGCTTACCACTCAAAACGAAATCTACCTTTGTTGCACTATTTACACTCTCTCCAGCATAATCTCTTGTGCTTTTCTTAAATAAGGGGTCAAACCTGTGAGCAATACTCAATATTGCACCTAAAATAGCTATATACGCAGCTACTTATAATTTGTTGCTTTGTAACATTATTGCCTTTATTATACTATAACATCCTTATTAACTTTTCTTGCTTTCCAAACTCTGAGAGTTAGTATTCAGATTCGCTTAATAACTCTACATCTACATCTTTTTTTGTGCCAGCCAAGACTTCAAGGCCAATCTCCATCATATCGTAGTTAATCTTTTATTTGAGTTTAGGAACATCTTTTAAATTCGCGCTTTTTACTATTTAAATAAAATTTATTTGACCACTATCTGTCGACTAAGAAGTATTATAAATCAAGATCATTTTTGAATTCTTTAAATCCATTATTATTCTTTACTAAGTAGCGACTGTGTGTATAGTCAGGCAAACGTTAGAGATAACGTGACATTTAAGCCGCCTCATGAGCTAAATTGATATAGTATAATATTTAATATATTATAATTAAATATATATAATTATTGTAGGTATTGATTATTATTATGTATATTATATAGGCTATATTAATATTTAATATATATTCTATATGTATATATCTATAGTATATGTAGTAGGGTTATGATATAGTATAATTATTATATATATATATTATATAGTATTATATATGTAATGTTGAGATGCATTAGGGGCTTAAGATGTAAGGTTTTTCTAAGTTGAATGCAAGATGATACCAAAGTGGCTACCTTAGTAAAAAATAATTATGGATATATAAAGTTTCAAAATGATCTTGATAAAACTGTTTAGGTCGACAGTAAGTGGCAATAAACTAGAAAAACTTAGAGACTGGCATAATGGTATAGAGAATACTAGACATTTAAACCCTGATTCTAAATTTATAGTATTGTATATTATTTATATATTATATATATATACACGATATATATATAATAGTATAATATATATATATATGTATATATATATATACTATATACTATATATTAGTAATATTATATATAGTTATTATAGTAAGATAATTATATAATATATAGTAATATAAAACATATAAATATATAGTATTATACATTATATATATATATATATATATAATAATATTATATATACATTATATAATAGATAAGCTATATATATATATATATAATATAATAGTAATATATTATAGTATATATATAAATCATAGTAATTTAACTTAATAGTAATATTATTATATATAAATAATATATTTATATAATATATAATATATATATATATATATATATATCAATATATATATATATAGTTAATATTATATATATATAAATATATAAATATAATAGATATTATATTAATATATGTATATATATATTATATTATATAATATTATATAATATATATATATAATTAATATATTATATTATGACTATATATATATTTATATATTATAATAGTAGTATATATATATTCACTCAGCTAGAAATCGTTTGCTGGATAACTCTTCGACGAGCAAATCGGGCTTTCAGTCAAACGAAATGCGCTAACTCTTGGTTCTCCAAGCTTGAAAATTCTTTCTGCCTTTAGCCAAAAACAATCTCGACAACAACTTCTGTAATTCAATCCCTTCCTCCTCTTATTCGGACTATGGCTCTGTTCTAATCTCCAACTGAAAAAGAAACCAATCTCTTCGTCCCCTAGTTTTCTTCATAAACTTACAGTCCGTAAGACGAGTCTGGCATCTCCTCCTTCTCCTTCTTCTCTTCTCCCAGGTGTCCTATTTCTTGCCTGTGGATTAATTTGATCTGGGTGCTAATGGGCTTCTTAGCTCTATAACGTTAAGAAGACGTGTGCCGGATGGCATTCCCTCCCGAGTTTTGAGGGAATGTGCTTACTGCTGACCCGCCTCGTCTTCAACCATATTCTCTGGTATGCTCAATACGTGAGCACTTTCCTACAGTGTTGAAGCGACAGCACATTGGCAGGAACTCTGGTTTTTTTGTTTGTCCGAAAAAGAAGAACGTTCTGATCCTTGCTAATCCTCTTAGCTTCTACTACTTTAATTCTTATCTATATTCTTTGAAAACACTTCTAAACTCTCACTTCTTAGACCATTCTGGAATCTCATTCTGTTCTTTCCGATCACCTGAGCTTAGAATGCTTTCGCAGTTCAAGTTAGTGGCGATATACCTTTCCTTTAACGATTTAATGGTTTTCCGCTCTTAGGAAATACGGGAACTTGCGTTTGGCGCTTGACAATAGTCCAAGTAAGTCATTGGACTGGGTTATACCTTGACGCGTCACTGGACTCGTCCATGCCCCCTTCCTTGGGTACCCTCTCTCTCTTTGCTACTTATTCTAGCTTTCTTTCATTTCGTTTCATATCACTGTGGTTGATGAGCGACTTCTTCTTTTTTCTGTCATATAGGGTGTTCCGTCAGGTCGGTTCTTATCTCTAATATTAATTTCATCTTTACTTATATCACTTAATATATGAGATATTGACTTGATCGAGCTGCACATCTAACTCTATCGCATCATTATGCCATGGACTCGACCCTGTCACATCTTTCAACCATTCAATGCTGCTCTTCTTTTACTTCTAAAATTGCTTCTCAGTCATGTAATCTGTTCCGATTTCTAGTAGTGTGGCGCGCTGAGTTCTGATAAGAGATTTACGCCAGAATTAGTTGAGGGTTCGTCTCAAACCTTTGTGGAATTCATTCATTAAAACTCAATCTTCTACAATCTCCCTCTTTAAAAACACCTTCAATTTCTTATCTTTCGACGGTTCTCTCGCTCTCTGTTGACAATATAACATCCTTTGGCTTAACATAAACAGAAAAGAAATGTCTTGGAACCCATCTTGGAATACATCCTAGAGGTGGGAGTCATAAAACTGGATTTCGTGTTAGACTGGATCGAGCTTTTTTTTCCTCCTTCTCATTTACTCCAGCGCTGATTTCACCCGGCTTTCCGCCTGTTTATGAGTGACTGTTCTCATATTTGGGGGGGGGTGGGCTTTGAGGTTCACACCGGCTTTTGACAGGTCGAGTAAATAGCCAAAGAAGGCTTCATACAACGTCCTGACTTCCAGTTTTTCTTGACCTGCTATCTTACGGCGCGATGTGGTAGCTTTATCCTTTTTCTATGTAGCGTACAGGCGGCAATGTTTCGATGGAACTTACACCGACCTCGCGTACCACCACTTTACGACGCCTTAGCAACAAGGGGTGCTGTATATTTCTGCGCACGAGTTTTGTACTCTGTAAACTATGTATCGTGCTGTTCCGGTGCTTCCTTCTTTCCGGCCAATTCTCTTTTCTGGAATTCTCTTCCATCTCTGTGTTTCTGCTGAATTTAAATTCTCCCTCACTTTAAAGCCTGCGTCTGGCTCATCTGCGTAATTTGCGCCAGCGGATGAACTTTGGTGTGCAACACCCTCTCAATAGGCTCTGCCGTGAGTGTGGTGATAACTGTAAAAAAAAAAAAATTAAATAAGAAAAATAATATAACCGTATATATTCCAAAAATGTAGTGTACTGATTCGCATTAGTTATATGACTTTGCCTGAATTAAATATTATCCTTTCAAAGTAAAGTAATGACCCTGCGAGTTAACAGGCGGTCCCATAATGTTCGCACTGAGTGTTCATAGCATACTGAGCAGTCATTCTTCCAGAAGTGTGTTTAGTTCAGGTAT
>JABUQX010033759.1:0-2500 GCA_015478945.1 Trachelipus rathkii
TGAATGATATTTACGTGCGCTGAATATATATATATATATATATAATATTAATATATATATATATATTATATATATATATATATATATATATATATATACTATATATATATATATATATATATATATATATATATATATATATATTATTACTAGTACATATATTTAACAGTAGAAAAGTCTACCTTAAAAGGTTGAATTACATATTTTGTGGATCTGTCTATAATCTTTCTATTAAAAATGTAAATATGAAATCTCAAAAAAGCATTAATAAACTGCAGAGAGAGAAGAGATGTAGAGTAGAGAGAGGAAGAGAGAGAGAGAGAGAGAGAGAGAGAGAGAGAGAGAGAGAGAGAGAGAGAGAGAGAGAGAGAGAGAGAGAGAGAGAGAGAGAGAGAGAGAACAGACAGTCAGACAGAGACAGAGTCAGAGACAGAGAGACAGAGACGGCAGGAGGATAGATAGGATAGAGACAGACAGAAAGTCAGAGAGACAGAGAGACAGAAAGAGAGAGAGAGAGAGAAGAGAGAGAAGAGAAGAGAGAGAGAGAGAGAAGAGAGAGAAGATTTAATAGTGTTTGAATGTTAATGAAGATTTGTAATATCAATGTTAGCCATAATTTATTTAATAGAGATAAAAGGAATGGTTTAAGAATAATAATAATAGCTAATAAATATAAGTTATAATAATATTAAAATAATACTTATAATTAATAAATAATAGTACATAAGCCTTAGTTAGTAATAATAAATATATAATAATAATAATAATAATAATAATTAATAATAATAAATAATAATAATAATAATAATAATACTTATAATAATTAATTTTCGATATATATATATATATATATATATATATTATATATAATATATATATATATAGTATATATATTATATATATATATATATATATATTTATATATTATATTATATATATAATATATCAATATATATTATATATATATATTATAATATATATAACTTACCTTTAAGTAAATCTTTTGTCTTTGTTGTTAATATTATTTAAATTAATCTTACGGCAATTTACATAGACTTCGACATGTATTTTTTATTAAAAAACTCTCCAGTTATATTGGGTGATTATGTTGCTGTAAAAGTTTCATCCAAAATTGAATTCCAGCTTTCGTATTTTTCATGATTTTGCTTATTCAGGGTTCACACTAAAATTTTGAATTTGATTTCCCTGACTTTCCCTGACCTTCCCTGACCAAATCCGCAAATTTTCCCTGACCAGCGTGTTCGTACTTTTGGCATATAAAATATCTATTAATCATTATTGCAGCCTATTTACTCAGTTCATACATTAAACTATTGAAAATTTACTTTAGAAACTGTTCATCATCATGGATGAATTTAAAAAAAATATTTTATTTTTTTAGTAAATCATCCTATACCTTCCCCATAGCCATCCAATGCACTCCTTTTTTATTTTTTCCAAAAGTAAACAGTTTTATTTATACAAAAAGGAAATAAATTAAAAGCTTACATTAATGGACAAGGTGACTAACGTCCACTGTGATCACAAAAGTTCTAAATGGGGAGATTTAGGTTAATTTTGATTTTATAGCGTCTTCTTCTGTCAAAGCTTTCAGTTTTAACATCTTTCTTTGCTCTTCAAGTTTATAGATCTGTATGAATAATTTTCTTTTTTCAACCTTTTAATTCTCTTCTTCTTTGGTTCTGTTTTGACTCTTTGAGATGTTCTTCATATCTCCTATGGGCAGCTCTTACATTTGTCAACAATTTATTGAGTGATAGGAACTTTATGAATACTTTCATGAGATCTTATAGCATTGTGCACTGTTCTTTAAGAAATCAGCAAACTATGTTCTTTCAGATTCTCCCTAAAATTGCTATAATTTTATAGAAAACCCTCCTCCACTGTCGCAGAATATCTAGTTCCTAATTTAATTAATTGCCACAATTCCATATAACATTTGATTTCCCAGGTACTATAGAAGAAAAAAACTAATGAAGTCTCTTAGAAAGACAATCCCCATCCAAAAATATTTTTGAATTTTAATTCAAGGGTAAAATGAGCTTTCACTCCAAAGTAGAGTGTATTGTGCTTTGCTTTCTAGAAAATCGGGAGCAAGTCCATGGTTAATTCACATATTTACATTTTATCGGCCCCATTTTAAAATTTGAATCTCGCACTATCTGGGAACATTAATTTAAATGTTTCCCCTATATCTGCACACGAGTTTAAGGACATTTTATCATCCACCACTTTTAATGCCCATAGTATTCAGATCTTGTAACATCTTTAATGCAAAAAGATTAAAACTGATTTGATAAACTGATTTTGGTGGTTATAATAGAACACTCAGGTCATTTACATCCGGTTGAGGTATGATTAGAAGTTGATTTGGAATGCATTAATTTTCAGTGCACACACTTTTCACTAATTTGTATTATTAGAACACGTAACGAAAAGTTTTCAGTGATGGTTGGTCCTTGACTGAGTTTGATTAATT
>JABUQX010033759.1:7500-13618 GCA_015478945.1 Trachelipus rathkii
TGCTAAGATTAAAAAGTATCGCTGAAGCATTCTCCAGCGTGATCAAGAGCTTTGACGTATTGCTTCATTAACCCAGGTTTTATGTGCAATGTCGGAAATGCAATTTTATTCCTATCAACCAGAGGCTCATTCTTGATGTTCTTGAAGCCAGGGCGTCAAACTGATCTTGGTATAATAATACATGCGTAATTATTGTAATGTGGACCTTTTGGTCCAGTAGCACAAGAAACATGGGTATTTGGTGTAACCTCCTTGCTGCTGTAGCAGAAATTGATCATTTTCAAATACCACCACAAATTAACCATCCATGAAGATGGTATTGCAAATCTATCCAAAATTTTCTTGAATGTTTGGCATACACTCTTCATTTTTTTTTTTTTTTTTTTTTTGTTTATTTTTTTTTTCATTGTACAGAGTGTCCTATTGGATTGTAACCATATACAATATAAAATACTTTCTGCCGTGCAGTAAAACACATTTCAAACTTCTTTTATTACTGTCAATAAAAAGTCTCCTTTCACTTGAATCATATGCGAGCAGTCTATATTGAGAAAAATCCCTTCAACATCACAATAAACGGTTGACCATCTGAATGGAAGTACTTTCGCAGTGCTGCTTCTCTGTTATGATAAAAGGAGACACTAGTGCCAGGTCTGAGTATTCCTTTCTCTTTCAGTCTGGAAGCCAGCAATTCAGCAGACTGCTTTTTCAAATACAAATAGGTCTCTCACCAGTTATTCAATTCAGGCTGACTAAACATAGCAATTGTATCAGAATCTGCAACAGATGGCGTATATTCGGCCAGAGCATCGTCCTTATCATCTGTAGAAGAAGGTAAACTCATATTTTTAACATCAATCTTCGGTAGCTCAGTAAATACAGGCTCAGGTATTTCCTCACAGTCTTCATCTGGACGTTTAGAAGATGGGATATTTGGGTATTGTAAGTTGTGTTTGTTTGTCTTATTGAAACCTTTTACATTGACAAGACTGAAGTAGCAGTCATCCAAATGGTTTGTTAGTTCTCTCCAAACCATTGGCACACCAATCTCAGCTTAGCATTATTTCTTTAGACCATTCGCAGGAAGTTTTCAACAACGTTTTTGCACACTTTGAGAGGAGCCCAATATTTGTCTTGGTCTCCCAGTCCAGTAGGCAAGATACACGCTCTTGACAAAGGTATTAATGTTGCGCCTTTGATCTTGCAAATTGAAGCTTCCACAGATGTAGCAGAAGATATCTGTGTCATTACAGCATCTCCTTCTTTCGGATGTTGTAGCCATTGTTAGATCACAACCTGCAAATGAAAAATATTACATAAATTGTGATATGCACATAAAGTGATTGTAATATGTAATAATGTAATAAATTGTAAAATGTACATAAAATGATATTAATAAACATATTATTATCCAAGTATAACACTATTTTTTATCACTAAAGCAGTCACTGACTCGCTAGCAACTTTTGCACCCTCAGTGACTATATTATTGTGTTAATTTCGGTTAATATATTCATTGAATGGGATTTGCCGATTGCAATAGAAATGGGAATGTTGATAGACAAATCTTGAGATCTATGAATCTTGGAATCGTCATACTCGAATTAGTATGAAACAGCTGGAAAACTTCAGAGGCAGAAATTTTTTTTTTTTTTGTGAACCAGTGTTGTTATTAATCAAGACAAATTATTATTATTATTATTATTATTATTATTATTATTATTATTATTATTATTATTAATTACTTATTATTATTAATTATTCATTTATCATTTTGTAATTGTAATTTTAAATTTGCTCCACGTCTTATGGGAGATTTAGCTATAGTATTATGTATTGTAAAAATAATGGGCCAGCATTGCCATTGCTAAAAAGCTCTCAAATGTGTTCTATACGATTAATTAAAACTTGGTGATTTTATTAACCTTGTCAAAAATATTGTAAGAATGTTGTGTTACTTCGTGAGTAAACGACAAGCCAAATGGAAAACTTGATTTCAACGAGACTTACTCTTGAAAACTTAAGTTTTGAATTGGTCGTCGTTCACAAAGCTGTAATGAATAATAATAATACTATTATTATTATTATTATTATTATTATTATTATTATTATTATTATTATTATATTATTATTATTATTATTTATATTTTTAAATTGTTTGATACGTTATTACGCATTACTATTATATATATGTAACTGTTTTATATATATATTATATATAAATGTGTATGGAAAATATTTAATGATTTTGTATAAAATTTCCAATAACAAATATATAAATTCATTTGGCTTTTATGTTTCGATTTTAGAGGAAAATTGTGATTTCTTGAGAACGAAGTTCAATTGTAAAGGAATACCAATTTTCGGTTTTGCTAAATGTTTAGTATACATTTGTTTTTCTGAAATAACTAATAAGTGGATTGATTTCCTTTTTTTATTATCACATACAGCGTATTTTAATGTGTACAAAGAAGCTCTCACTCATGTAATCATGGAATGTAAAATTATGATATTTTATCACTCATTGTTAGTTATTTCATTCAGTTAGATCAGCTGGAATATTTTATATAACAATTTCTAGTAACTGATTTAAAATTCACTCTTTGTTTCTATGTGTACTCTATTTTTTTATCTTGTCATTTGAAGGTATTAAAGAGATCATATCTTCTCAATGACTAGAAATGGTATTGTAATTTTCAATGTGGAAATATCGTGGCTTATTTTCTTGTAAAGCTAATGGTGTTTTAAACCGTGTTTATTTGTGTAAATATAATTTTGTATTGCTATTTTAAAAGCATCGTCTGAATGCAATTTGCAAATGCACTGTGTCTGCGGTGTTGTTATATATCACTAGCAGGTAAGGGTATTTATTATTGAAGTGTATTTAATCGTAGTATGTAAAGATTCTCGGTAGAAAGAAATCATGATGGGAATCCGAAAAAAATTTTTATTAAATGATGTGTTACATATTATGCATATGTACACATTTTTATTTATTTGAAATTAAGATTTGTTTAATTACTAGTTGGCAACTCTTTGCTTTAGAACGTCAGCTGTTATTGATCAGCTGACATTGCATTCATTTGTACACACTGACAAACCGATGTTTTGGTAAATTTCTAGAAACCATTTAATTTACAAGTAAACTTATTTTATATCTTTTGCTAATCAATCAGTCCATATATTTTTGTTAATATAATTTTTGTTTATTTATAATGTGATTGGTACTTGAGAGATCATTATATGATGTTTTACATATTATGTATATGTATTTATGGCAAATTTGTTTTCTAATTCTATTCTTTTGAATTTATGAAGGGATGTTTGATATTCTCACTATTTTTTTTTTTACGAGAGTGATATAATTTTAATATTTTTTATATATTATATCAAAATTTACTATATTGAATTAATTTCTATATATTATTTTTTATATATCACCAGCGGATATTAACTTACTTAATAGAGCTATATATATCACCATCTCACACTTAAGAGATGTATTTAATCCGCTGATTTTTTCAGGAGAAATTTTATATATTTAACAAAATGTAATTATTATCACTAGGCATAGGTCGGAGGGTGCAGTAATAATTAATTATGGTTAATTATTAATATATTTTTAAGAGTTACCGAGAGATATTTGAGATATTCACCACGAATTCTTAATTAGCATGGTACATAATAAGCCCTAAGTTGGTAGTAAAGTATATAAATTGAGGTTATTATATATTTCCGTGCGCATATATACCGGATACCTACGGACATCCGGTTACATGTACGAATTATAAAACCTGTAGATATTTTGAAATATATATATTAAGTATTATATATATATATATTATATATATATATATATATATATATATATTATAATCAATATATAGTACTGAAGGTTCTAAAGGTGTGTGCGGTGCGCATGTATACGGATATCTATAGACATCCGGCTACATGTTCATGGACTTAGAACATTTTAGTACATTTCATTTTTTTTTTTTTTTTTTATTAAAATGATTTCTTAAATTTTTTTCTGCATCCAGTGTGTGTTCCTTGAGTATTTCCCCAAACGGTGTTTTTTACTTTTCAATTTATTTTATTTAATATTTCATTAGCTCTTGTTTTTAAGTCTTAGAGACTGGTTTTCTCGCTGATTGAGAGAGATATGGATCAACATAAACGGGTCATTCATGATAAGAAAAGTAGATTGACTGAAACTGAGTTTTCACATAAGGCTAAAGAAATCGGGTCAAACCGTTTGTTCCACTTGCAAGGGTCTTCAGTAAGATAAGTTGGTGAGTTCTTAAGTATAGATTTGTTTTGCAATATTGCACAGGCCGAGAGCTCACTTAACAGAAGGCTTGGATACTGTTACAATACAGGTTTGAGAATCTAATAAGGTGTTAGGTGATTGGATTGTCACGGGGGCCTGGCCAAAGGATTTTTTCATCAGTTTGAAGAGTAAGTTATGAACAGGAGAGAATTTATATCTTTTAACGCAATTCGCACTACAATTAATAAATTTGGGTATAGGAATACGGGATCTTATATTATAGCTTTTCAGTCATTACTTCCTTATCAGTGAAGCGCTTGTAGTAAAGTTATTTTTGTAATTTTATTGAATATTTATAAGCTCAAGGTAGGATACAGTCCAGTTTGTTTACAAACCCTGATGCTAAGAACTAATGTTCAAGGTTGGTAAACATTATACCGCTACTTACTGCCGTGTTGTTGAATATACGATATATAGCTAGTATGAATATTGTTATTGTTTTTTTTTTGAATTTAACTGTCATATTACGCCGTTACGGTTGGATCTTTTGTAGCTTTGGTTGAAAGTTAAACGTATTTAATTTTTTTTATGCAATTTTGGTGGGATAACAAACTGTTATTGCAGCAATATAAGTTATCGTTTTGGAAATAGAGAAACACTGGAATAATTTTGTTGGTAATTTATATTATGCTCTTATAACACTAGTATATATATATAATAAAATATAATGTGTATATATATATATAGTTATTTAGTATTTATAAGAGCATAGAGTTTATATATGATATTACCAAAATTTATTCACCAAGTATTTACTCTAATTTATTCCAAACGATAAACTACTGTCTGGCAAAATACAGTTTGTTATCCTGACCAAACATGCAAAGAAAAATATTAAATACGTTTAACTTCCAACAAAGCAATTAGTCCAACCGAACTATATGACAGTTTTAAATAAAAAAAACAATAACAATATATATATATATTCATATATCAACAACTGGGGTATAAGTTCAACCCTAGAACTAATGTTCAAAGGGTTGTAATTTCATGAGTTGTTTTGACAACGGATGTGTCCTTGTTGATATTGGTTTTGTTATTTTTTATTTAACTGTCAATATAGTCGGTTGGACTATTTTCTTTGTTGAAGTTAAACGTATTTAAATTTTTCTTGCAATGTGGTGGGATAACAAACTGTTATTGCAGCAGTAGTTATCGTTTGGAATAGAGAAACACTGGAATAATTTTGGTAATTTATATATTAATGAACTCTTATTAAATATATATACTATTATATATATATAAATATATTAATTAATATATATATATATATATATATTTATATATATATATATATAATATATAATAATATAATAATATATATTATATATATATATATATATATATATATATACTTTAATATTCTTTTAGATAGGCGTAAAAGTTTTACAAAAGAGTTTTAAGCGGAAAGACGAAAATAGTGGTTTCCGTTTAATTCACGATTTCTCCTCTGTTGAGTTCTGTAGGGAAAACACTGGTTCCCCGTTAAGATTTTGTCAAATTTTATTGCAGATTGTGAATATTAGTAATAATATAATATAATTGATATAAATATATAATATTAATATTTATAATATTATATATATATATATATATATATTATAATATATTATAATATATATATTATAATATATTCATATAATATATATAATTAATACTTTATAATATATATATATATTATATAATATAATAATATATTATATATATATATACAATTAGATTATTTGGGTTAAGAATTTTGTTTTTCATTAGACGCTAATCAAGTGAAGCTAAATTTTCTCGAATATA
>JABUQX010033760.1:0-5000 GCA_015478945.1 Trachelipus rathkii
CAGTTGTACTTCGTTCAGGAAGGTAGGTGTTTAATAGTTTTCGCATTTATCGTGAAACGCGCTTTCGCGTTTTTCGTGCGCCCAACTCATTTATATATATATATATATATATATATATATATATATATATATTAATAATAATAATAATAATAATAATAATAATAATAATAATAATAATAATAATAATAATAATAATAATAATAATAATAATTATTATTATTCTGAACCCATACCTATACAAAAAAAAACTTGTAAACTGCACGTAACCCCACCACAAAAACGCTTTTGATATAAAAACAAACTGGATTAAAAAAAAATTAAAAATGGAGTCTCAATGGGATCGCCCCTTCGATTCCTAATATTCACACAGAATTCATGAGAAAGGGCATCCCTTGCGCAACGAGGGTGATGCCTTGGTGGAGGAATGCGAGAGGTCAACTCATTCGAGCACCTGTGTTTGTAGTATCTATAGTCAGAGCTGGGCATTAAGTACTTTGAAAGTACTTAAGTACAAAGTACGAAGTACATGGTTTAAAAGTACTTAAGTACTAATTTTTTATCAAATGTACCTAAGTACTAAGTACTAAGTACTAAGTACTTGTCAATTGACTTAAGTACATTTTTAAGTACATTATTTTTTATGAACTAATTTTATGATTTAATTTTGGTCTTATTTGGTTTTTGTGATAAAATAACTATTTGGCTACCACCTCATAATCTCGTCGCTCATAGGCATTTGGGAACATTTATACTGTACTTTATAATGGCAAAACGAAAAATCTCCAATGGCACAAATTTGACACGCTCGGCAGTCAAGACCTAAAGGTTAAATAAAACAGAAAATGAAAAGCTTAGTGTATAATATTCCTGTTACCTGAAAACATAAACATTACATGGTTAAACACATCGAGGGTACTGGGTAGACCAGGGTAGTAACAATCTACCAGACTACCAGTTACTAATTTGTTATTCTCCCGGAGCAAGACCAATCTTTCGAAAGTCTTGTCAGAGAGGGATGATCTTTTTGGTGTTAGTCATCCCTGCAAAAGAGAAGAGTCTCTCAACAGGTGCAGATGATGGAATCCTTGTGTTGTACTGCATAAATAATTTTCTTATCAATGGGTGCCTGTTGAGGCTCTTCAAGTTTCGATCTGTATCTTTCAGATAAAAACTTGCATGTCTACTGACAAAACAGATAGTCCTCTTCTTCACTGCTAGAGACAGTTTCGCTCACTGAAGAGTCTAGGGGGGTTGACAAACGGTGACAGCGCGTAGGAGTATCTTCTTTCACGAGCTCTTCTTTTTTTCTTCTTGGTTCCATCTTGTATTGATTGTGTCCCATCTCAATTTGAAATATTGGTGAGTAACGCTGGAAATTATCGCCTCGTGCAATACTTGCTCATTTTCCAAATTGAAGAAAGTTTCAAATTTTTTTTGAAAACCTTTAAAGAAAGCTTTGATAAAGGGGCTACAATACTTTACTGCCTTCACATTTAGATTTGCCATTTTGTTTTCTACAAGATGAATTTGGAAGTAATTCACCATAATAAATACGATTCTCACCCTGAAGACCGAGTCAATGGCGATTGAAGGCGGTGCCAATGCATCAACATTTTCAAGAATAAATTCTATTTCAGTTGATATGAAGGGTGGGAATTCTAGTTCAGTCATCAATTAGTGAAGTTACCTTTGTGTTTCACTACTTTTCTCAACAGTCATATAATGAGTTTCCACCGAATAGGACATGTTAAATAAAAGCTGGTAGTCAAGGGCCTTGTTGATTACTTTGGCAGATTTTGGTCGATTACTTATATTTCAAAGGGCAGTACACTTTCCCATTGTAGTGTGATTTATTGAAGCAAATGAAGGAATTGTTAGAGCCTTCTTGGCATCAGTTGTTGCAACTAAATTTAGAGTATGTGAGGCGCATTTGATGTGCTTAGAGAGGCTGTACTGTAAGTCCTGATTATCCTCAAATTCGCATTCTTGTATTTGGAAGACACTATCTATCTTCCTCGGAAACTTCATTAGCCTCATGTGGTTCAGTTTTTTCAATAGTATCATATTTCAGTGCTTTTACCCCAAACTCTTTGTAGTCCTTCACAAAGTTGACCCGTTGTTCTTCACGGTGCTGACCACTTTTGAAACTGAAATATTGAAATCGTTCATCACACCCTCCAAACATGAAAGCGTTCATTACATCCTCCAAAGATGATGAAACGCATGCGGCGTACCAAGCTTGTCTATAGCTTGCGCTTCGTCTTCGCTGCATTAACATGATTCCTTCGCCTTCACTGCACTAACATGGTCATACACGTAGGGTGACGTACATATTAATATGTAATCATCTGTTGAGCTATCACATAATACCGTAATAATAATAATAATATATATATATATATATATTATATATAACTAATATATATTT
The DNA here is from genome assembly GCA_015478945.1 of Trachelipus rathkii. Taxonomy (NCBI): domain Eukaryota; kingdom Metazoa; phylum Arthropoda; class Malacostraca; order Isopoda; family Trachelipodidae; genus Trachelipus; species Trachelipus rathkii. Next base: position 2,429 of record JABUQX010033760.1, read on the forward strand.
ATTATATATAATTATATATATATATACTATATATATATATTATATATATATTATATATATATATAATATATATATTATATATAATAATAAAATTATTTGTCACCATGCTACATTGTTCTATACAAGTTGCAACACGTAAAATGGTAACCTAAAATTTTAAAAAATTTTCTTTACAGATTCGAACCTGTGAAGCACTTATGTAGTTAAGTTCTGTACTTAAGTACTTTGAATGCACCTTAGTACGAAACTTAATTACTGGTTTTGAAACGTACTTAAGTACTTATTTTAAGTACAAAAAAGTAAAGTACAGTTTATTACTCTTTTAGCCTTAGCCTTTATCCAAAAGAGCAGAGGACAGTTTATTACTCTTTTAGCCTTAGCCTCAACTTTATCCAAAAGAGCAGAGGACAGTTTATTACTCTTTTAGCCTTAGCCTTTATCCAAAAGAGCAGAGGACAGTTTATTACTCTTTTAGCCTTAGCCTTTATCCAAAAGAGCAGAGGACAGTTTATTACTCTTTTAGCCTTAGCCTTTATCCAAAAGAGCAGAGGACAGTTTATTACTCTTTTAGCCTTAGCCTTTATCCAAAAGAGCAGAGAACAGTTTATTACTCGTTTAGCCTTAGCCTTTATCCAAAAGAGCAGAGGACAGTTTATTACTCTTTTAGCCTTAGCCTCAACTTTATCCAAAAGAAGGGCGGAACCGGATGATCACCCAAATGGGGAAACACTAATTCATACAAGGGCTGATAAGACCCTTATATGAAAGGAGTAACTGTTCGGAAGAAAAAATTTCTCGCGACCTAAACAGAACTGGATTTTTTGAGGACACGTTTGCAACCATTGTGATATGAGGTTCCCAGGATAGTTAATTATTTATTTTCAGACCAAGAATGTTTATGTTGTTCACAGGTGAGAAGGGAGACCGGTCGAAGAAGATAGGACAGTTGAGAGGTCTTTTTGAGATGAGATTTGAAGAAGCTGAGTTTTTAAAGAATTGAAATTCACAAGGTTGAGGCGACCCAACCGGAAAATCCCGCCCAGATTTGCAAGAATAGAATCGAAAATCTAAAGTCGAGAAGCAATTCTAGAAGCAAAAGAGGGAGCAGATTTAAAATGAGCGAAAGAATAGAGAGTCGAGGCATCGGCATAAGAATGTATATAGCTAGATATGCAGCTGAGAAGATCGTTGATGAAAAGTAAGAGTAAAGTTGGAGATAGAACAAAACCTTGCGAAACCCCACAGCTAACAGGAAAGGAAGAAGGGGTCGCTCTATTAACAAGTGCCGATATGGAGCGATCTGAGAGAAAACTAGACATAAGTGAGCAAAGAGAAGGAGGAAACCCGGTCAATGGGTTTCGGTATGTCAAGAGCCAGCACACACGACTCCCCATAGTCCCTAAGGGCAGAACACCATAGATCAGTGATATATAATATATATATATATATATATATATATAGTATATATATAGTATATAATTATATTATATATTATATTATATATATATATATATACATATATATATATATGTATATATATATATATATTATATATATATATATATATATATATATATATATAAGTGATCGTATCTAATTATATATAATAGTATACTATATATAATATATATATATATATATATATATATATATATATATATATATATGTGTGTGTGTGTGTGTGTGTGTGTGTGTGTGTGTGAGAAGATTATATAAACCTGATAACAATAATAATAATAATAATAATAATAATAATAATAATATAATAATAATAATAATAATAATAATAAATAATAATAATAATATAATAATAATAATAATAATAATAATAATAATATAATAATAATAAGTAAAATATAAAATTACTTAAAACTCTTTATACGTCAAACAAAAGTAAAAAGCTAGACTGCTCTGGCCAAACAGACATTAGAAATAGTTTTGACGCTTCATGTCTGACGAATTTCTGGTTCTGGCATGCCATATCTCAGGGACGCCAACTTCTCATAGGCAGTGGCGTAACTTACGGGACCGCAAGGCCTGCAATGCGGGAGGGCCCGGTACATGTGGGGGCCCGTGCCAGTGGTTTCAGTTTTATTCAAATTGGTTCTGCAATCTACAAAACTCGATGAAAGAGCAAAGACAAATGGATTGAAAAAAAAACATGGAAAATTTTGAATTTGTTTTCCAAATCGTTTTTCATACATTAATACTAGAATCTCTTAACTTGGTTTCGAAATTTCTCCAGAACAGTAACGCTGATCTATCAAAAGAAACTACTGCACTTGATAACCCTTTCAATTAATAGCCTTTCACCATTTAAGAATATTTTGAAGAATACTATGGGCAACTGTTTCTGCTGTTGCCCAACAATGGTGTCTTGATTCCATTTTTCAAGATCATAGAGTTCGTAGAACTAAACGTCATTTTGATGACCTAGTCCAGAATGAGCGTTTATTAGATTCATTGAGGTATTATCAAACTGCTGTATTTTACCGAACATTGTACACAATTATTGTAAAATTAAAAAAAAAGATTTGAAAGTATGGACCATTTGTGTAGTCTCTTTATAACG
>JABUQX010033760.1:12500-22500 GCA_015478945.1 Trachelipus rathkii
GAAGAGAGAAGAGAGAGAGAGAGAGAGAGAGAGAGAGAGAGAGAGGAGAGAGAGAGAGAGAGAGGAGATTTTTAACCTAAATCAGTAGTTAACAAAAATTAACTTAACAACATATTATGTTATTTTTGGTGTGACGGCGGGGATTAGTCTGGTTGCTATATTTATTTACAAGGTAGCTGAAACTGTGTGTGTGTGTGTATATATATAATATATATATTATATATATATATAGTATAATATATATTATATATTTTTATGTATATATATATATTATATTATGTATTTTATTTTTTTTATATTATAGTATATATTATATATATATATATATATATAATAAAAAATAATAATAATAATAATAATAATAATAATAATAATAATAATAATAATAATAATAATAATAATAATAATAATAATAATAATAATAATAATAATAATAATAATAATAAAAAGAAAATATAATAATAATAATAATAATACATTAAAATAATAATAATAAAAAGGAGCACTAATAATCTGAACATTGTGCATGAACAAAGATTCTGAAATATGTAGGTTGGTTGGATCAGAAGTTTGTGCGAGTATAGCGAAATGGGAATGATTAAGAGCGTGATTTTTAATGTGAGAATGATCTCTGATGGCAGAATGGGTCGGGAAACAGTGATAATTGTTTGTCCGGGAGGAAACGCAACGGTGCTTATCAATCCTGACTGTACGTTTACGTAGGTTGCTACCGACGTAGATGGCTGAGCAGTCATCACAAGAAAACTTGTAAACAACAGAGGACCCATTCTGCCATCAGAGACCATTCTCACATTAAAAATCACGCTCCTAATCATTCCCATTTCATTATACTCGCACAAACTTCTGATCCAACCAACCTACATATTTCAGAATCTCATGAATGATATAATAACTTTTGATTATAATTTCAAAAGCACTGATACATCGATACTCTGGACTTTTAATACAATGATGATTAATTTACAATTAATCAGTATTTATCGATATTGATAAATATTTCTTTAAAAAAATCTTTTTCTTTTCAATGTTTTAAAAAATATTTTAACTGTTTATTGTTTGAAAAGAAATTAATGTATCATGGCTTTTTCTCTTCAAGACTAAAATTATTTGTAATGAGGTGGTAATATTTTGCTATAGGAAATAGGGTTAGGTAAAAAGATATAAAGTCAAAAATTGATATTTCTCTGCTCCAATTATATTTTATCGCTGAAATTTTCTATTAGCTGATAAAGATAGTAACATTGCTTGGAAACATTATTTGGACAAACTCGTTGAAAGCCACCTATTAGCTTTCAATTTTACTTCGGTTAATTCGTAAAATCATGGGAGCCAAAGATACGTTTGACATAAAAGGACTTAAAGGAATGACCAATTCCAAGCAATAACAAAGTCGGAATAACAAGCGAATAATACAAAGAAACAGAGGATATAAAATCACTTGCAAGAAATCAAACATCAAAAAATTATTCTAAAGGCAAAAAGCAAGCCTAGAACGCTTTACACTTCACTGTTAGGATAAAAACCATCGGAGGAAGATTAATTGTTTGGTTTCGAAACATCTCCAATAAAAAAAATAAGACGTTTCCCTTCTAGAATGAACATCTCTTTTAGAGACACGTTAAAGCCTAATGGGAAAGACGAAGACGATCAAAAAAAGTTTATATATTACTTTAATCACCCTTATAAAATCATTGAATGTCTAGTTCTTGAAGAAGCAATAAAGATCTATGATAAATTCAAATCAAAAAATATGGGAGAGGTAATGCATAGATCTTTGCGGGTGATAATTATGATAAGGAATGACGTCCTGAGATGGGTGCTGGTTTTATATACTGCCAGAAAACCGCGCCAAAAGGGGTTCCGATTCGTAATTAACCAAATTTTAAATTCGTTTATTACTTATAAATAAATTACTAAATTTTGTTCGAAACCCGAACAATATAACTATTAATCAAAACCACCAAAAAAAATAAATAAATAAATAAATAAAAAAAATTTAAAAAATGATAATTATAATAATAAAAAACATGTGAATTTTATCTCGCAGAGGAAAATAAGTACTAATACTAGTACAACAAACAGATATATATATATAGCATATAGAGTTGAGCAGCAAAGATATATAGCATATAGTTATATATATATATATTGTTATATATATATATTACATATATATGTATATATTATGCTGGTTATATTATTGCTATTATTATATATTATTACATATACATATATTGGTTTCATATTATAAGAGCATATAGCAAATAGTTATGTTGTTATATATATATACATATACATATATATATATATACAGTAAGCATATATATATATACATAGTTATATATATATAGCAAAGTTATATATATATTACATATATATGCATATTATATTATATTGTTATGTTATATGCAGTTACTACATATTATTATTATTGTTGAGTTGTTGACATAGCATATATATATTATTATTATTATTATTATTATTATATATATATATGTATATATATATATATTATATATATTATTATTATTATATATATATACAGTTAATATATATATATATTATATATATATATATATTATATATATATATATATTATATGTATATTATATTATTATATATTAGTTATATTGTTGCTACTATTATTATGCGGATTTTCATATTATTATGAATAAAGATATAAACAGATACTAGGTTATTGGTTATTGGTTATATAAGGCTATTACATATATATTATACATATATACATATTAATATACATAAGAAAAAAACATGTATATATATATATATATATATATATACATATATATATATATATATAGTGAGTATATATATATATATATATATATATATATATATATATATATATATATATATATATATATATATATATATATATATATATATATATCAGTAAATTCAGTACAATTTTCTCACTACCACGATACCAGTTGAAGTATAAGAACAGAAGAAAAACCCGAGAAAATTCCAAATTTCAAATTGTAAAAAATCTATGACCTTTGGCCTCTTACTATGAGATAAAGAAGTCAACTTGAATGAGGAGAACACCACGGTACAAAGAATAATGTATGGCGATCACGCAGACTCATCATTTATGAAAATACACCAGCTAACAAAGAAGTTACAGTAACTTTGCCGAAGTGAGCAAAAAGGAGAAAAAATATGACTTTTACAAAACCAAGCCTATTTTGGTTCGTCAACTTGTAATATTAACAAAACAAAAACTAGGTATCCTAGTATTATAAAATTTGTAACATAATTAAATTATTCTATTATAGGCAAGTGTATGAAGTTTCATGATCTAAAATGCCCTAGAAACTTTAATAGAGTAATTTTAAAAACACGATTTTGAAAAAAAAATCCTAACATTTTTTCTTTCACATTATATATATATATATATATATATATATATATATATATATATATATACATATATATATTATATATATATATATATATATATATATATATATTAGCAGTTATAAAGTTATTATTATTACATAGTGCTATTGGTTATTGTTGTTATACATTGTTGTTGGTGCTACATATATTATACATATATTTATGCTATTATTAAAGAAAGAAAGCATATTGGAGTTATACATATGCATATATATATATATATATATATATATATATATATATTATATTGTTATGTTATTACATATATACATATATATCATGCATTCCATATATTTAGTCTTCATTGATGTTATTATTACAAGTTATTATTTATTATTATTATTATATATATATTATTGTTATTATTATTATTATTATTATTATATATATATTGAGTTATATATATTACAGATTTTACTTGTTATTATCTTATCATATCATTCATGCTGATTAGTATATAATAAGAAATTTCCATATATTATTATAATTTTATAAGCATATACATATATTATTATTAGTTATATATTATTATTGGCTATTATATATATATATATATATATTATTGTTATTATTATTATTATTATTATATAGATATATATATATATATATTATTACATATTATTTCATTATTATTATTATTATATATATAAGAAGAATATATATATTATACATATGGCTAATATATATATATATATATATATATATATATATATATATATATATATATATATATATATATATATATATATATATATATATATATATATATATATAAATTTGAAACAATTAGAATTTTGAGATGAAATGTGGTACGCATAAATTCAAAACATGTACTGTACATTGCAAATCTGTTGGTTTTAAACAAAGTTGGGTAGTGTCAATCAATAAATGTTGAATATATCAAAAACCACATAGCAATACAAAATTTCCTTTGTAGTGGATGTTAAAGCAAATGTCTGGTGAAAGTCTCATGCAGTTTGGATTAGTAGAAACAAAGTTATAATTATACAATTTTTCATAAAACAAACAAAGCGACACTAAAAGAGTACGGTTTGAGAAAGTGAGGAAGAATTAAATGTCTTTTTTTTTTTTTTTTTTTTGCGACGAAATTGTAGGCAATTTTTGTTGCGAATTTTATATATATATATATTGATTTATTAATAATTATTATTGATAAATAATAAATATTTAAATATATTTTAAAGATATATTAATTGGAGTGGTAACAATATTAATATTTTTTTACAATTTTATTTACAAATGTCTTTTAAAAAAACTTTATATACAAGAAAGGATATTCACGATCAGCCCTTCAAACACAAATCCTGGTGAACCAAACCTTTGATCATTTATTTGCGTATTAAAGTTAATTTTAAATGACTGGTTGCATTTAGAAGTGACATTGAATAAGCATGACGTTATTTCTACGACGTCATACATTGCATTTCTTTCTTCGTTCAAACATTAACTTAATTTAGTTTTCTTTTAAGCTGAAACATTTATAGTATTAATAAATTTTTGCATTTTTCTTTTGAACATTAACTTTTATTTTAACATTTTTCTTCAAAGTCTAAATTTTTGTTAAAAATTTTGTTTCATTATTAAACTAATTATAAAAGAATTTTTAAAAAAATTTAATTCTTTTGGTAAGATTTTTAATTTTTTTTTTAAATTATGTTTTTACTGGCCCGAAAGTTTGGTGAGATAGAAATTATAGAAAACTAGCTATATATCGCTAAGGTTGCTAGATCAAGCCACCCCTTGACTTTCTTGTGATACTACAGGAAATTCAGGATATCTAGCCAACCAAAGATCGTGGAAAGTTGATTAAAACGTCAATCTGGGGGTTAAAGACCACGATAAATCAAATAGAACCATCAGAAATTATCTCCCAATCATTTGAAACCTTTAAGGAACCAAAAAGCCACCCTTTGGGGAGCTGAGCACCGAGTTCAGTTCAGAACCTGCAAAAAAAAGTCTTCCAGGACTCGAAAGCGGTCTCCCAAATCTTGGACACCCCAAATTTGACTAATTAAGCGTGAAAACAGTCAAAACCTGGATGTTGCAAAATGTTGCAAATGTTGCACGAGCAACTTCCGGCTGCATCTTTCTGCTGTCAGTTGCGGTCCCTATACTACTATAGGGTGCTGCTATTTACATTTACCTAAGACATCATTTTCTTCCTTTTACCTTTCAAAAGCTTGTTAGTACATACATACATGCTACTTTTTATGCTCGCACTCTTAATAGCATATTAATACTTTATGTTCGGATTAAAATATTGTCTACCTGTGAATTTTTATTCATTTTTAATATTTTTAATTCCTTTATCCTACAGACTTCTCTTCAACTTTGATTGTAAATGGATTGTACGAAAATTACTGCTTTAAGTAACCTAAAGAGGAATATTCCTTACTTTTGTTTTACAACCATGAATATTGTGCTTGTTTTAACCTTTTTTTTTAATGCATTTCACAATGGATTATGTGGACATCTCTGGACCAAGGTTTATGTAGAAAATGATATTGTTGCTATGAATGATAAATTAATAATAAAGGAAATCGAAAAAACTCAAACAAATCTTAAGATATTTAGACCATTGAGATGTGATATGGACAACTGGTGTAAAATCTCTTGTTTGGATTCAAATGGCTCCCACCTCTTTAGCAACGTCGAGGTTTCCCCCTTTTATGTAAACCAAACAGAAGGAGTAGACTGCTTCACAAAGGTTAACCCTGACTTGAGCAACCATTTCATAGGCATAGTAGATAGTGGAAATGTACCAATTGGTTATTCTAACAGAACGCCATCTCAACTTCTCAAAAGAATAAATTGGAAAGATCATGATCAGTGTTTAATGCTTGAGTCATCTGGAAGCAAAAGAATGTGGATTGTCGTTAAACTTGACAAGGAATTTGAAATCGAAACAGTTGTTCTTTCTCCACAGAAATATAATCCGGTAGAGCCAACTTTAGGATTCGGCTATAAATTCAGGAATCTTGAAATAAAAATTGGAAACAAATTTCAAGATGATGGAGACTTTTCCTCATATACAATGCTCGGAACCTACCAAGGAGTAAACATATACGATGAAACAATTGCTATCAAAGGAAACCATTCCGTAATGGGAAAGTATGTGTCCATTGAGAAGATTTATCAAGAAGGAGACGAACTCTTTATTATATGCTTTTTGCAAATATTTGAAAAAGGAATGGATTATCATTGGTTCTAGAAGGCTGAAGACAATTCTTTCACTAGAGCAAACTACCAGTAATAAGGTAAGTATATAATCGCATATATATTATATATATATATTATATATATATATATATATATATATAATATATATATATATATTATATATATTATATTATATATATATATATATATATATATATATTTAGGGTGGGTGAAAAGTATTTTTCGAAAAGTACGGTGAGCACGGACGTCAGTATTTAGGTCTAATACTGTAGGCGAAATACCAAAGTTGTGCGACGCCCCCTACCCCTCGCACAAAACATTAATAAATAAATAATCAAATACATCTTCTTTCTTTTAACATTAGCTCAGATGCTGATAATAAGGTATTAAGACATATTCTTACATACGTTCACATAAAAGACGTACAAACAAATACCATTCGCAATCCCATTCCATATCTCCTCAAATTTAAGGCAAAATGAAAAAGATATCAACAATGCCTATAAATTTCATCTCTTTATTTTTAATTTAGACTATATATATATATATAGTATATATATTATCTTATTTAGTATATATATATATATATATATATATATATATAATATATATATTATAATTCTATATATTATATATATATATATATATATACCTCTTAGGTACGATTATAAATAAAATATAAAAGAAAAGTTATTAACATAAAAATTTCCAAAAATAAGCTATTAAATGAGCGAGCTTCTTTACATTTACCTTTTTATAAATCTAAATTGGGACCAGTGTTTTTTGCTGTGGAATTCCTTAAGCTCTTTTCTGGACTGTATTACACTCAAAATACACTCATGTCTGTTTTCATATCCAATTTTTTCTTGTGAGGCTTGTGTAACTACATTTACTGCATGATTAACACCCTGGGTGTGTCATGAAAACAAAACAGTATTAATTTGGATTATTCACAAATTATTTTATTTCGTCAATTGTTAAATCCTTTAAAATGGGTGGATGGGTGTCTGTTTCCTTTTTCCAATCAATCATGTTTGAATAATCATCTGCATTAAAGCTTAGCGTTTTAGGCAGATGAAAAAAAACTCTTGCATTGGAATTCCTGTTTGCTTAAATAATTCGTTGAACACCTAAATCTCATCTCTTTTCTTGTGTCTGCTAACATTGCAAGTAATACATTCTCAGGATGAGTAAAGTACGAGTTGTTTCTTAGTACAAACTCCACAATCATAGCGTGTTTTTGTTCACCTCTTTAGGTAAGAACATCAGGTACCAAAAACTACGTGCACCATCAGTTGCCTTTGGATGTGACGTTTTCCAAAACCACCCTGGTGCGTAAACTTTTATTATTATATTTACTAGACCGTAAGGTCCTGTTTGCTTTTGCCATCTGCCATGATGAAGGGTGCCTGGATATTTCTTGGCTAATGATGGCGATATATTCCCTGATTTTATACTAACACACACACATTTCATACAAATATTTTTGGTCAGTGCTAATTTGCTTAACGATATCTTTGGGGATCTTTTCAAGGTTGCTGTTTATAAGTTCAAAATCAATTATCACCAACTTATTTACATCTTCTTCAATTTAATTTCCAAAAGTACCCTTAAAAGTTTTTGGTCCTGATGTTTGTCCATCAATTGCTTCAAATATGTGCCTGAATGTAAGTTTGTTTGCATGTAAGAAGCAAATTAACCACTGTATCGGTCTTTCGAAATATATTTCAATCATTCTAAAAACTCCACCAACTTTTCCAGTGTTAATTAACTGGAATCCCATCGCAAAGAATAGCTTTAAGGGAAATCTCGCTATTAGAATCAATTAAGAAAATTATTTCATCAGAAATATTTCAGGCCTTGCCAGAATCTGGTGTAACATGAATCGTGTAATTATCATCTGTTTCTTTCGCAATAACATAATGTTCTTCCAATTCAGTTCCATCTTTTTTTTTTTAGTTTGATCTTTTCTGCTGTCAAATCAAATGCATTCAATTTGTGTGTTTTCTAATTTCATTCTGATTGCTTTCTTTTTGCCAACACGTTTCTTCTGTCTTTCAACTTTTTTCTTATCCAACACATTACTTTCATTCAATATTCCCATATCCTTTAATGCTGCATTAACAATAGTAGCAGTGGTCCTATAGCTTACACGAAACCTGTCAACTGTTATCGTTAAATACTTATACACAAATCTATTCTGAGAATTTTCCTTAAGTTCAAATTCTGAAAGAAATTCTTCATCATTTCCGCTTTCCTCTATTTCCAATGTTTCCTATTCCATAACATCAAAGTTTAATCCTTTTTTGGTTGAAGGCTATAGATTTCTATGGCTCGGGTACTGCTACTGATGCTAATTCAACACTTACTTTTTCCTAGATTCACAATAGAGTCAGCATTTAACCTTTTCAATTTTTTTTTTGCGTCCTTCTTCTCCCATCTGTTAATGCTTTATCAATTGTTCCAAGTTGATTTTTCCTTTGTTTTTGACCTACAAAGAATTTCAATTCAATAATATTACATTTATAGCAATTCTTTCAATTTTTTTTTATCATAACAGTTGCATGTGCAAATGTCAAACATCTTATATGATTTTACTTCACTTTCAAACTCATCCTTTCGTCTGTTTTTTTGGGATCTTAATTAGTTTTGAAGATGAATTTATGTCTTTGAACTCTTTAATATATTCCTTCAAGTGTTATGTTTGGAAAGGAAAACTTTCTCCAGATGAATTCTACGTCCCTAGCAACAATTTTAAAACCATTTTTAGTGGTTACCGAACCTTTCAAAGTTACTACTCTTTATTCATAACAAATAGATAATGTCTAACAATATCTTCTTCTGAAGGAATCATCGAAGGCGGAACTTCACTTGGATGTCCAAATATCGAATTGTACGTTTTATTTCTAGTACACATTATTAACATTAAAAATTTTAATAATACTATTTGCATAAAAAAAACTTCTGAAAAGTATATATATATATATATATATATATATATATATATATATATATATACAAAATATTATATAATATATTTATATATATATATATTATATATATATATAGTATTTGTAATATATATATATATATAATATATATTATATATATATATATATATATATATATATATATATATTATATTATATATATATTATATAAATATATATATATATATATATATATATATATATATATATATATATATATATATATATATATATATATATATATATATATATATATATATATATATAAAAAAAAAATAAATTAATTTTATTTTTTAATATATATATATATATATATATAAAATTTAAAATTATATATATATATATATATATATATATATATATAT
>JABUQX010033760.1:27500-37500 GCA_015478945.1 Trachelipus rathkii
AAATTGAATTTATGCATAAAAAAGAGGAATTTAAAAAGATGGCCTAATTCACCCCACAATGGTGGTCCGATTCACCCCTTCAAACTGAGTCTAAATGAGCTTTAATTAAACTTTAATAAAACTATGATTATTAGAATTACATTATTATTTTTTTGTGCTTATGACCTACTATAGGGCCTTGATTTTCAGAAAAAAAAATTCCAAAAAGTGTTTTAGGGGAAAGTGGGGAGATGAAATTATACCTAAAGTGACCAACGTCACCCGCCCGACGCTATACCGGGATTATATATATATATATATATATGGCCAGTCTCCTGATGTAGGCCTTATTATATAATATGTATATATATATAATATATATATATATATATATATATGGCCAGTCTCCAGATTAGGTGCCCCCTGTATCTAAAAAAAACACTATATCTACATAAAAACTTAAATATATTTTTGAATTCAGCGTACATTGTAATGCAGAACTTAAAAAATAATAATTATTATTTTAATATATATTTCGTCCAAAAAATATTATAATCGTTCGTTTCCAAACTTAATTAAACATGATACCATAAAAAATAAACGTTTTAATTATATCTTTTCAATACTTTAGGGGAAACTGAAAAAATATGGCAAAATTAAAAATAAAAATAAAATTAAAGTTAAGATAAAATTGAAAAATTGAAATTGCATTGTTTAGGTTAGGTTAAGTTGTGCCTAAACAAAATTTAATTTCTCTAGAACATCTATCATAGAGTGTGTGTCGTGTGTGTGTGTGTGGTGTGTGTGTGTGTGTGTGGGTGTTGTGTGTTGTGCGCGTATGTTCGCCTTAACATTGAAAGAAAATATTGGGGGACTCATGACTTTTGGAACGCGAAAATTTTGGGGAACGAGAGAATTATCATTTACCATGAAACCTATTATATTATTATTACTTTTTTTAATCTCACTTAATTTTATTTCTTTTTCATTTTCCTGCATTACAATGTTCCTGATTTCAAAATGTATTCAGTTTTTACGTAGCTATCATAGGTTTTTTTTTTCATACATTGGGACACTACTGCTTCTACCTATATATAATTATATATATTATTAATATATAATACTATATAATATATATATATAGTATATATATATATATATATAATATATATATATATATATATATATTATATATATATATATATATTATATATATTATATGATATATATATATATCTTCAGAGGTGGACGTTCCGCAATTTAAGTCCGCATTCCGCAATTGCGGAATACAAAAATAAATTGAGGGATTGCAATTGCGATAATTTTGAAAATTGTTGTGGAATTGCAGTTAGCGGAATGCTAATCATTTCCGCAATTCGAGGACTACCAAAAAAAATTGTGGAAGTTTTCAGTGGAAACTGCCAAAATTTATAGTCCCCAAATTTTTACACGTTGGCCATCTTTTGTACGTTTGATAGCAACATCCGAAAATTTTTTTTTTTTTTTTTCTTCCAAAGATCATGTTTTAAACAGGTTTTCTTTAATTTTCTGATGTAATTTATCAATATTATAAATGATATTGTGTTACTATTAATCGACCGATCTCATATCGATAATACTTAGTTCTCGATTGTCCTATAGTTATAATCGATATTGACCATTTATTCGTAGCACCACTTTTCTTAATAGCAGACGTATTTTTATTTCCAACATTGCATTTTATCCAGTTTTGTGCCCTGACATTTTCCCTCTGATTTTTATATTTTATCATTGAAGTGGTAACATTGAGATAAATTCGTGTTTTTTTTTTTTATAAATTTTCTGAGAATGTTGCGTATATATACTCGGTAAATAATCCAATGCTTAAACACGTTAAAATAGGCAGTGGTAATTACTATTTAGTATTACAATACTTAAATGTGAGAATAAAATTGTGGGGTAAAAATGCATTTAACATGTGTCTTGGTAGCTTAATTCCATTATAGATATCATATTTTTTACCATATATTTTAACATTAGATAAATACCTTATTATAATATTTTAATATTACCATATTTTTACCATAATTTATGGAACGTGTCACCACCAAATTTCAGATAAATTGTATTGTTTACAGTCCACATAAATGATGAATAAAATAATATACATTGGTACCCAACATCGAATGTCTATACAAGTAAATATATAATATATATAACTAATATATATATATATATATATATATATATATATTATATATAATATATATTATATATATTTATATATTTATATATATATATTATGTATATAATATATTAATATTTATATATATATATATATATATAATTTTTTAAATTATTTTGGAATTTTTCCCCAAACGAGGAAACGCTTACTAGGGAGTAATTTCCGGTTATCCGGCCGGATACAGGATAATCTGGCCGGATACTGGATAGTCAAAAACTTGGCCGGATAGGCCGGATACCGGATAGTTGCCGGATATCCGGCCATCCTAATATATATAATATATATTATATTATTATTATATATATATATATATATATATATAATATTATATATATATATATATTATATATATATATATAATATATATATATATATATATATATATATATATATATATATATATATATATATATATATATATAAAAAATATATATATATATATTATATTTATAATGTATATATATATATATATATATATATATCTAATTATATATATAATATATATATTATATACTATATATATATATACCAAAGTAAAATACCAATATGTATTAAATATTATTGTATACTTAATTAGTTTAAATTAGAATTAAGACCAAATTTTTTGAACATTTCTTTTCAAACATTTTAATAAGAATAATAATTGTGATTTTCAATTAGGTTTAGAAAAATGTAAGACGTTGACAGTTTATTACTTATAATAGTCTTTCGTTTAATTATTATGGTAATTTTTAAGCAAGTTTCTGGCCTATATCTTATGTATTATATCGATATATCGATGTGTATCTACATACCTAACTCAGTTGTGTCGATATGTATCTATATACCTAAGACAGTAAATTTTTAATATAAGCAGCGTTTCTTCCTATCAACAACTTGATAACCAAGCAAAACCTAACAAAACTAAACCTAAAAGTGCTAACGCTCCTAACCTATCAATATCTGCTAACCTAAGCGACGGTCCAAAAATATATATATATATATATATTATCTATTAATATATTATATATATATATATTATATATATATAATATATTAATATTATATATATATATATTATATTTATACAAAAAAGCACATATCTAGCATAACTGCAGAGGTGTGTGGTGGCTGGTAAGTTTTTCAAAAACTTAATCATCATTCACGAAAAAGAACAATTTGATAGAAGGGGGTTTCAGCCCCTTGCTATCGGCGAAGGAATTTATTATATAATATATAAATAATATATCTATATATATATATATATTATATATATATAATATATATATTAATATATATATATATATATACTATATTAAGTATATATATATACTATATATTATATATATTATATATATATTATATATATATATATATATATATATATATAAACACGTCAGAAACGTGCTTAAGGTATGCCTAATATTATATTTAAGAAATGTTTAATGTATGAGAAACATTCCAATAAAAATGTCTTTAATAAATGAAAACTGCCTAATAATAATTTGGCAATAAATTGCATTTTTTTAATCAAACATATACTTTAAAAATAAATTTGTGCTTTAGTGGGAATTTAATTTTTTTTTTTAACCTTCAATATTTATTTTCTTTTTCCCTTCAATATTGTCATAAGAAGTGAGGTTGCGAATGTGCACGGAAATATCCCTTCTGATGTCTGTGGATGTGTAAGGTAAGGTCAATTTTATTCAAATGCGGAATTCCGGACCAAACTTGCATATTATTATGATAATGCAAATATCTGAAGCATAATTTATATATGCTTTTGTCAATTTTAATGTCGATGAGGTAACAGAGTTGATATATATGATGAAATTTAAATAAGAAACATGACCGTCCTTTCAAGGCACAGATTAAATGAGAGTATTCTTCTATTAGTATGGAAATGTCGAATTTGATGGTGAAAGGCAAATTAGCTTATCAAGCCAAGGTGAAAGTTCGAAAACATAAATTCTGAGAATGATCAAAATGAGTAGTCAGAACCATGAACCTACTTAGTATTAGGCTCAGAAAGAAAGATAAAATCATATTTTTAGATAAAGTGCCATTTTAAGCACAAATTAGTTGGAGGTAGATTGGGAAAGAGGAAAAGGGTCGCAAATCAGTTAAAAAGGAATTGATGGAGAAATATTTGAGAGAAGATCTCTGGTTTAACAGAGTGTATGACAGTAGCGCATTCATTTGGAAGAAAAAAAGATAATGAGGGGAGCATTTAGAAAATTAAAGATGACATTTTTAACATAGATACCGGAAATAGTTGGAAGTAGAAACACAAAGATTACCACATTTTCTAGGTAGAGAAAAGATTTTAGTGTCATATGGTAGAAAATTGGGAAAACTTCAAATTAGTAATACAACAATAGAAAACGTCTTTGTTCACATGAGCATGTTAACATGTTCATATTTTTCGTTTAAAGATAATTGAAGATAGAGAAAGAGAACAGAGTAGGGTCTGCTGTCTGAGGGATAAAAAATTTAAGAAGTTTCGATTGTAAACAAGAAGAAGAATATTGGGTTTTACAAAGTGGAATTTAGAGTAAAGATTGAGAATATTGCCAAATTCAATGAAGAACGAAACAAGTGAATCGAAGAATACGGTAGTCTCTTGGTGACACCAAATTTATTACCAGAGAACGCTAACCCCAAAGTAGTGATGTGGGAAAGAGTGGGTGAAGAGGATCATATTTGAATGCCGTCGCACCACAATTCCTGGTATCTCCGAGGTTAGTACGTGATTTGCCACCATCTTAAAAGAGAAAAAATGTGTAGATGTCTAGGTCCTAGAATATAAATCCTGACAAGATTAAGATAAACGGCAAAATAAAAGAAAATCAAATGAAATTCAAGCTGTTAGGTAATTAAATGAGTCAGATATGCGACGCATTCTAAATATTTGGGTTTTGGTTTTTATATCAATAACTATTTAGAAGAAAGTTTGGATATAAAAAGAGAAAGAAACAAATTTTTTGGTAAGTTTAATCTTATTTTGCAAAGATTTAGAATTTAGATCACTGAATTCTGGAATAATTCTGTACTTGTTAAGATCATCCTGTACTCCATTTTATGGAGCAAATTTATAGGTTAATTTAGCTAATAGCAGTCAATTGATGAAGTAATTTGAAACTGGCTTTCAGAATGTGGTTAAAAGACCTTTAAAATTTCAACGAGATTTAGTAACCATGATGTTTGTAATAGTCTGGGAAAGTTACTGTTTAAACATTATTTAAATTATATGAAATTATGCACATTTTTAGACTGTTTAATAGACCATGAGAATTTATAAATAAGAATCGATCTTTATTTATTAGAAGTTAGAAGTAGACTGATGAGAGATATTGAAACAATATTTCAATCAAAATATACAGTATCAAATATTTTGCAAAGTAGAGATGATTCTTTGAGATGATTTCTATATACTATTATCGTTATTTTAGTTATTAGATTTTTATTTTTATTTAAAAAAATGTACTTGCTTACGATAATAAAGAATTAAAGTCTATCTATCTATCTATCTATCTATCTATCTATCTATCTATCTATCTATCTATCTATCTATCTATCTGAAATTAAATTTATCGTACATCGGGTTAGCAAATGAATCCTCTGACTTTGTTATTAGTTTAACATTTTCCGAATTGGAAATTAGTCTTTCAGGACATCAATGAGAGGATTAGGATTGTTCTTTCTTCCTAAGCAAAACTTTTAATAATTTTTTCTATTTTAACTAGACCAAGATTGTCTCAGTTTCAAGACTGCTACAGAAATTCGGTGTTTGTCGAACTATTCGACGAACTTATTAATAAGATCGTCCTTTGATGCGTCATTTTACCGAAAAGTGATGGAAAACATTTCGTGGTTTGGCACACCATGACCGAATAACGAACATTCGTCAAAAATTAAAGAACCACACATGTGGTGTTTGACAATTCGTCTTAGAAAGTTTGATGAAAAGTTCGGCGAACACAGAATGTGTGTAACTGTTTTCTTCAGAGACGTCATGTGGAAATCAATTAGAAAGTGAGATGAGACTTACCAAAATTAATGTTTCAAAGACTTATATAACCTGAGATTATAAAGATTTTATAAAGTTTTTTTTTACAAAGGCTTTATAAACTTTTTATAAAGGTTATAAAAACTTTATAAAACCTTTATAAAACCTATATAAAGGCTTTATAAAGTTTTATAAAGATTTTATAAAGGTTTTATAAAGTTTTTAAAAAGGTTTTATAAAGTTTTCTTAAAGTTTATATAGTTTGCAACTCTTATCAGAATCCAAAAAAGAAACAAAAATTGTAATCATCCGCCACTTGCTCAAACACAAAGATTTCCACTCAATATGACCTAACAGAGGTCAAAGCTCTTAAAGTATAATTCGATAAACAAAGATAAAAAAAATTAGGTATTCTTGAAATCAAAGAAAAAATAAAACAAAATAATATACGATACATCAAAGTAAAGAGAAATGATAGAACATAATGAAATATTCATTTAACTATAAGGTACATCAAAAATGAAAACGACTGGACAAAATACAAGATACATTTACATAAGATACATCAAAATAAAAGAAAAAGATTGAACATAATATAAGATACATCTGAAAGTAAGATACATCAAAATAAAAGAAAAAGATACATTTAAAGTAAGATGAATCCCAGTAAAGGAAATGATAAAACATATAACGATATATTTTTCACAGGATATAATAAAACAGGATACAATATATATATATATATATAACTATATATATATATATATATATATATATATATATATATATATATATATATATATATATATATATATATATATATATATTATATATATCGTATTATATATATATATATATATAATATATATATATATATATTATAATTATATATAATATATTATATATATATAATATATATATATATATATATTATTATATTATGATAATATATACTATAATATATATATTATTATATATATATATATATATATAGTATTATATATATATATATACAATATATTATAATATTATTATATAATATATATAATACTATATATTATATATATAATATATATAATATATATATATATATTATATAATATTATATAATATAACTATATTATATATATATATATATAATTATATTTATATAATATATATATATATATATATTTATATATAATATATATATATATATATATATATATATATAATTAAATTAAATTAATAAATATATATATATATATACAAATTTAATTTTGCACTACGACTCTTACCTTTCAAGAAGAAATTTAAAAACTCCGAAATGCTTTGGAGTCAAGTGTATTGAAAGTTTTTTTATCATTTTTGTTAAGGACATTCAGGCACAATAATACTGCTACTAACACCACCATATTACTACTAGATTAATATTCCATTTTAATTTGCTTTAAATATATATATATATATATATATATACAATATATATATATATATATAATATATACTATATATATATATATATATAATAATATAATATATATATAATATTATTATATAACCGTATATTATATACCGTATTATATTATTAGTATTATTATATATTATATATATATATCCTCTTCTATGTCATTATATATATATATATTAGTAATATATATATATTTATAATCTGTATAAAATATATACCGTAATATATATATATATATTTTATATTATATTATATATTATATATATATATATATAATATATATATTATATATATAACTGGAGATAATTATAACACAGTACAATCAATAACAAAGTAATGATACTTAATAATCTTTTCAAATATATATTGATAAAAGTGAAATTAAGTATTTTGATGCTGGTCAAAACGTTCGTTATTATCAGTAAAAAAAGCAGAGAGAGAGAAGAGAGAGAGAGAGAGAGAGAAAGAGAGAGAGAGAGAGAAAGAAAGAGAGAGAGAGAGAGAGAGAGAGAGAGAGAGAGAGAGAGAGGTATCTCTTTCAACACAATTATTTGTCTTTTCAGCTCACTTAGAAAGAGATAAGATTGGCAAAATAAAATTTTAAAGATTAAAAGTGTTATCAAAAAGGGTCACTAACAAACACAAACAGCTTGTTAAAATTATCTCAATTAAATATAATATATCATATATATATATGTTTATATGATATATATATATATATATATTATATATATATATATATAATATATATATATATATATATATATATGAGAGAGAGAGAGAGAGAGAGAGAGAGAAGGAAGAGAGAGGGAGAAAACGAATAGAAAAGAAGAAGTCAAGTATGAAAAAAGTAAGAAGCTAGAAGAAGAAAGGAAGAAAGAAGAAGAAGAGAGAAGAAGACAGAACTACAGAAACGACTACAAAGACTTTACGTCCACTCAAGATAGTCTGTTAACGTTTTTTGTTATGTTATTTTGTTTGGATGTGTCTACTGTTTTAAAACAGATCTGTTATCGCACGTTTTCAAATAAGTTATATTTATTTTACCTATCTACTGTCACATATGAGTGTCACTTAGAGCAGATCTGCTGCTAAGCAACAGACATTATAATATCGTTAAGTATTATTTTGTTTATTTTATGAGTTTGCTCACTCGTGAACAGTTTCTGTTTTAAAAGCATCAAACATCATGTGTTGCTGATGTGTCCACTGCCAATGTGAGACATATAGTTTGGCTTCACTCAAGAACGTTTCTGTTCTAGGTTAATCAATCAAAACATCATAGTGCTACAAGTGGGTGAAATGTTGTTTTTGGATTATTTTTCTAACTCAGTGTGATCGATTAGATTCACGCTCCAAGAACAGATGATGTTTTATGCAGGTGAACATCAAACCTATTTGTTACAGTTATTCAGTGCGATTGATTAGATCACCGTCCTAGAACAGATATGTTCTATGCTGTAAACATCAAAGCTATTAATTACAGTTATTCAGTGGTGATATCGGATTAGATTTACCGTACTTAGAACAGATATTTTCTATGAACTAACTCAGTTATGTCATTATCATGTTATTTTTTTTTTGTAACAGATGTTCTAAATAAAAATGAAAATAATAAAAATATAAATAAAAATTAATAAAAATAAAAATAAAATAAAAATGAAAATTAATGAAATTGAAAATAAAATAAAAAATTAATAAAAAACAAAAATAAAAATAACAATTATCAAAAATAGAAATAAAAATAAAAGTAAAAATAAAAATAGTAATAATAATAATAAAAAAAATAAAATTAATAAAAATAAAAATAAGATAAAAAAAAAAAATTAATAAAATTAAAAATTAATAAAAAATGAAAATAAAATAAAAATAGAAATTATTAGAAATTAACAAAAATTGAATGATGATGATGATGATGATTATGATCATGCTGATAAGAAGAAGGTTTATAGTAACGTGTCTCAGGTCTTGTCTAGTCGTCACTGTAGAACAGTTAGAATATTAGACCAATTTGTGAACAAGAAAGAGCTAAGGAAGGACAACTCAAAATGTTGAGTAGTAAAGTGCTCACTATCTTCTATTATTTACTTATTCTCCATAAAGAATTCATAGATCCGCATCCGATTTAAAACTGACATCTACATCTACAATGCATGTTAGACATTTTCTTAATACAAGCAACATTCTCATCTGAATGAAATGACATCCTTCTTCCACAACTGCAGACATCAGAAGCAGTTTTGAAATGCGAATCTTCGCATTTGTGTGAACTAACTTCTGATGCATCAGCAATAGGAACTTATTGATGGTGTAAAAAATTTCATCCCACTAAACACAGATTTATTTTGAAGGTAAAAAT
>JABUQX010033760.1:42500-45000 GCA_015478945.1 Trachelipus rathkii
TTAGACTTATTTCATTAAAATTTATTTCTTTGGATTATATAAATATTATTTCAAAATTAATTCTTTTTAGTTAATAAATTATTGATTCGAACTTCTTAAAGAGAATAACTGGGCCGAGGATTGGGGTTTCGAAAGCGACTGGAGTAGATCTCTGGAAACCATATACAGAAAACACAGCAACAACAGTTAACTATTTAAGAGAAGCAATAGCCCTCTCATTGAAAACCATATTTTTAGCTAACTAGGCTTCGCAGTTGGCGACGATTGCTGTCGGAAGTGGCCGAAGCACTGTTCTCTGGAACGGTAGTGACCGTTTCCCAAACCTTCGGGTTTCCCCAGAGCTATTCGGAAGTGGCCGAAGCTCGCCCTCACTCTGACGGAAGTAGCCGTCGGGTGGGTCCCATTTAAAGACGGTAGTGACCGTCGCCAGGCCTTCAGCCTTTCTGGAACGGCGTGAACGTTCCCAACCGCTGGGTTTCCCCCATGAGCTATTCGGGTAGCAAAGCTCGCCTCACTCTGACAGTAGCCGTCGGGTGGGTCCCATTTAAAGACGGTAGTGACCGTCGCCAGACCTTCAGCCTTCTGGAACGGTAGTGAACGTTTCCCAAACCTTCGGGTTTCCTCAGAGCTATTCGGAATTGGCCGAAACGCCCTACTCTGACGGTCCCATTTAAAGACGGTAGTGACCGTCGCCAGGCCTTCAGCCTTCCCTTAGTCGAATTCGGAAGTGCCCGAAATACTGTTTCCTGAAACGGTAGTGACCGTTTCCAAAACTCACTTCGAGTTTCCCTAGAGCTATTCGGAAGTGGCCGAAGCTCGCCCCCATTCATACGGAAGTGGCCGTAGTTTGGGTCCCATTTAATGATAGTAGTTACTGTTCCTATTTTTGAATATCCATAAGCTGACCTTTCCCGTACCAACTCTTTTCCCAGTAGGTATATCTATGAGACTGATTTGTGCTGCGGATTCAACACGCTTACTCCGAAGTCGCCACTCTCACTTTCTCAACTAAGTCACGTGTCACGCTACTCCAAGATTGATGTACCATTAAAAATTAACCACGCTACCGATTTGTGTCAAATAAAGAATCTAATATTAATAAAGTCATTGCTAAATAAAAGTTTTCTTATCCTGTCACCTGAAGATTGTCTTGTCAAAGTTAAAAATCTTACAATATATATATATATATATATATATATATATATATATATATATATATAGATATATATATTTAAATATACTGCTGCTATACACATATATATATATATATATATATATATATATATATATATATATATAAAAGGTGTAGCGGATAGTGATTTTTCACTATCCGCGCGGATGCAGATAGTTAAAATCACTATCCGCGGATTGCGGATGCGGATAGTTAAGTTTTTAGAGTTTTTAGCCACAGGAACTTCATATATAACAATATTATATATATATATATATATATATATATATATATATATATATATATATATATATATATATATATATATATATATATATATATATATATATATGTTGCTATCTTCTGTATATCTTGCTATATATATATATATATATATATGCCTGCCATATATACCATATATATATATATATATACTCTGCTACTCGTCTATTTACCAGAGTGCAGGACAGTTGGACCAACTCTTTTGCGCCCCACAAACATCTTTCCCCAAGCCCCACTAATTTGGAAAATGGTTATATATTAATGCTGAAAGTAAATTCTCCAATTATGGTTCAAAAACAAAAGCTTCTGAAGCCTTTTCAGGGGAGATTTTGCTTATCTCTTTTCATCGAAAATGAGATCTGCAACAATGAAAGACGCTCAATAGCAACGCTTGTTGAGGAGCATGCTAAGAATTCCCTGGCGTCTTCTTCAAGATGTGGAAAACTTTAGCAATTATCACTCCACCAGAACCAGTGGATCGTTATCTGATTCCAAGCTTTTCTCTTTTGATATTCTTCAATCAGTGATAGAGTGTTTTTTTGACACCTCTGAACAAGACTCATCATCGCTGCTAGAAGCCAAAAGAACGTTAATGGATTCAGCATGATCGCTAACAGATGGTAATTGCGTGTCTGTTTGTGTGATCTTTTGCTTTTTATTGTCTGTTGATATTTCTGCCTTTAGCAGCATTTCATCACATAGGCATCTTAAATTTTAAGGCTCTGTAAAACACGTGGTTCAAGAAATTATGTTTTTTATCTAGGGATTTAGAAAAGTTGCTATTGTACATGCGTCTTCGTTTTGCAGAGTTTGAAATCTATTATCTAACTTCAGCATAAGTGCTTTTATCATCTTTGAAAGTATTACTTTTAATATATATATATATATATATATATAATATATATATATATATATATATATATATATATATATAACACTATCTAAGACATTGCTATCGTCTCCTTAAATTTATATATATATATATATATATATATATATATATAAGGTAGTGCACACACACGTTTCTCATAATTCATAGATGAATAC
>JABUQX010033760.1:52500-59363 GCA_015478945.1 Trachelipus rathkii
TATATACTATTATATACTATATATATATATATTAATATTATATATATAATATATAACTTATTATATATATATATAGTATTATATATACTATAAACTATATCATAGTATAAATATAATATGCTATATACAACAGCATCTTTCTACCCTATATATATATATATATATATATATATATATATATTTTTATATATATATATATATATATATATATATATAATATATATATATATATATATATAAATATATAATATATATATATTTATATATATATAATATATATATATATATATAATATATATATAATATATATATATATAATATATATATAAATATATATAATATATATATATATATTATATATATATATATATAATAATATAAGTTTCAGTTGAAATGTAATCACTTGCGAAAAGTCGCAGCCCCCCCGAAAAAAATTCCTGGCTACGGGCCTGATATATACTTAATATATATATATATAATATATAATTATATAATATATATATATATATATATTATAATATATATATAATTATTATATATATATATGTATATATATAATATATATATATATATATATAAATATATATATATATAATGAATAATATATAATATAATATATATATCATATTATATATATATATATATATATATAACTTATATAATATATATATATATATATATATATAATATATATATATATAATGTATTACTACTTCTGGCTATATATGTACATATAAAAGGGAATAATTTATTGTATATATATATATGATATATATATGTCATATATATAATATATATATATTTATTTATTTTTATTTATTTATTTTTCTGCACTTTTTCCCGCTTGAAGCGGGGTAGTGGTACGGTACAGCTCTCTCATTCACACCTTCACCTCATCTCGCCGCTCAACACCACCTCCTCGCACCCACTTAATCTCTCGCCAACAACCACTACCTCTTCTCCTCATACCCTCCCTCCTCCAGCCATCTCCTTTATTCCATCCATCCACCTCCTTCTTGGTCTCCCCCTTCCTCTCCTTCCTATTCCCTCCGCCTCCCAAACTCTCCTAACCACTCTCTGTTCCTCCATTCTCACTAGATGCCCATACCATCTTAACATTCCCTTCTCCGCTCTTCCCACCAACCATTCCTCCAATCACATCTCTCCCTCACCACCTTTCTCCAGAGACTCTAACCTCAGCTAACCCCACAAACCGCTCTCAACCCCTTTATCTCAAATACTTTCCAACTTCTTTCTGGACCTGGCATTCAACCCCCCACGTTTCACACCCATACAACACCGGCTGGTACAACCAAATTTTTCAAAAACATACTTGTTTTATACTTGAAGGTTTGACTTCCTCATCTGTCGGGTAATCCTCATCTGACCACTCAAGCTTCTCATTGGCCAAGAAAAAGCAAGGTTCTATTTACTCATTACATGGAAACGCCGATTTCTGATCGTTTTCTGCAGGATTGTAACCTCTGTGTTCTTCCCAATCTGACAACCCCCTACTTCTAACCTCTAGACCCCTCGCCCCTCCTGCTCTTTCCTCCTCCTCAAACACTAACACTTTTACTCTTAACTGGATTTATTTTAAGCCCCTTTTGTCCACACGCATTCATGGCGAAGTCCCTTCACCAAATACCTCAGCCCTTCCGCGTTCTTCGCCACTAGGGCAGTATCGTCCGCAAACAGTATCATGTTCACCTCCCTTCCATCATTCCCATTCATCAATTCCACCCCCCTCCCTTCCCTCACCATTCCTCTGCAAACACTCTCCATAAACAAATTGAATAGCCACGGCGACATTACACACCTCAATCCTCTCCCCACCCCAAACATCTCACTCTCCCCTCCTAACACTCTCACACACATTCTACTATTCCTATAGAAGGCCCTAATACCTTTACCTAATTTACCCCCCACTCCATTCTCCCCCCACACCCTCCACAATTCCCCCCTCTTCACTCTCTCTATCATATGCTTTCTCTAAATCTAAAAAACACCCATACACTTTCCCTTTCCTCTCTATACTTTTTTCCACAAGCATCTTAGTGTAAACACTTGGTCCACACACCCTCTTCCTTCCCTAAATCCTCCTTGTTCTTCCCCCATTCTCCCTCCGTTAAGACCTACTCATCTCTCAATCAGTATTCCTGCCCAATACACTTTCCCCTACCACATCTTAAAAGACATATACTCTATAATTCCGACATTCCCATCCCTATCCCCTTTCCCACCTGTACAGGGGGACCAAACAACCATCTTCCCAATCCTGTGGTACCTCACCACTCCTCAACATATAATTTATATAACCTATACAGGCCATTCCTCACCCTATACCTCAGCCATTTCTGCAACGATTTTCCATTCTCCTACAGTACACCAATCCAGACCTTGCGGACATTCCCCTATTTTTCCTTTATTCAAGGCCCTAATAATTTCTCCATTTGTATTTCATCCTCCCCCTCGCCTCCCCCATTACTCCCGCACATCCTCACCTCTTGCAAATCTTCCTCCCCTCCCCCTCCCACTTCATTCAATAATCCATTAAAATACTGCCCCCTCACCTCTTCCTCAGCCCCTTTCCTCTCCATCCTATCCAACTTCCCCATCTCCTCCCTTAAATCCTCATCACCCAACGCCTCCTTCTTCTTCCTTTTTTTTATTTAACTTCTTTCCAAAACATCTTGCTCCCCGATTCAAAATTTTCCGTCACTTTTCTACACCATTCATCTTTTGCTCTTCTCTTCGTCCTCTCCACCACCCTCTTTGCTTCCACTCTAACCCTTCTATATTCCTCCCAGCTTTCCTCTCTCCTACTTCCCAACCATTTCACATAAGCCTCCTTTTTCCTTTTCACCACCTCCTCACTCCTCACACCACCATTCACTCCCTTTCCTTCTGCTTGCACCCACCCTTTTTACTCCACATACCCTTCTAGCCTCTCTTCACATACTGCCTCTTTAAATCTCATCCACTCCCCCTCCACCTCCCCAATTCCCGTCCCTCTCACGTCTCTCCACCTATCCTCCATACCTCTCCTAAACTCCCTCTTACACACTGTCTCCTCCAATTTTTCCACCTTTATCACTTCTACTCTCCTCTTTTCTCCCCTTTCCCTAACCATCACCTCTCCTCCCACCCTTAACCTAGCAACCACCAAATAGTGATCCGATATCCCCCTCCCCCCCCCTCTAAATACATTTACATCTAGTAATCTACCTCTATCCTTCCCATTTACACACACATAATCCAGTACCGCCCTCCCCCCCGCTATCTCACTCTTCCATGTATACTTATGATTCTCACTTTTTTTGAACCAAGTATTCCCCACTATCATTCTTCTTTCAACACACAACTCTAACAGACTTTCTCCATTCACATTCCTCTCCCCTACCCCAAATGGTCCTATTATTCTTCCCACCCCCTCCCTTCCCACTCCTGCATTCAAATCTCCCAATAGACAAATTTTATCATTTACCCCGAAACTTTCCCAACACTCATTCAACTCACTCCAAAATCTTTCTCTCTCCTCCTCCCTCGCTCCATTCACTGGTGCATATGCGCATATAAAACCCACATTTCCCCCGAATTTACTTTACCACATTATCCTGAACATCCACCTGGCTGCACAACCGCTTTACCTTATCGCCAGCACACTCTTTCCTCATAACCTTATTGCACACCCTTCCTCGCCCTCACTCTCTCGTTCACCCCTGATATCATACCCTTGTATTTTCCAAAGTCCATCTCCCTCTTTCCCTTCAGCTTAGTTTCAGTTAACCCTAGCACATCCAATCTTTTTTCTTCAAACATTAACCCCACTTCCTCCCTCTTCAAATCCTCGTTTACCCCTCTCACGTTCATACATCCCACCCTAATTACCTCTGCTCCTCCCCATCTTTTCGCTCTTTATTAATTACTCACTCAGGCTGCACGCTTCTGTGGACTCCCCACCCTAGGCATTCCCACACCTAAGGCCACCCACCTTCCGCTCACGCAAAATATATCCATCAATAACAGACAATAACTAATAATAAAGGTTAAAATGACAATATAAAAGGTTAAAAAACCTACCCTCTATCAATTTATATTTATTCCTACACCGCCTTCCCCCCTCCCTCCCTTCCCTCCCCTCTCCCCTTCTCCTTCTTTTCCCTAAAATTTACAACCGTTAATATTTATCTATAGAATCTTTATTATATTTATTTAATATTCTTTAAATCACCTCATATTTAACTAAAATATATTTATGCAATTTAAATTCGATTACTCATAAAGGTTAAAATTTACAATACGACAAAATTATAAGTAGGTAGAATACGTTTTATACTTTTGCATCCCTTGACCTAAATAGATCTTTCTCTTTATGATTGGCAATTTCCATATATTTGCGTTGACTGTTTATAATTCTATAAACGTGTTTACATCCTTTTCGGGTTGAAGGGAAAAATAGTAATGTTATCTATGTTGTTCTCGTTTTTTTATTATAAATTGCTAAAGATGACCGAAGAATAATACACAATTTTATCTTCAATAGATGGTATCATCAAAACTCGATTCCAAAGTTCAACTATAATTATCGCAATAGAATTCGTTAATTTTTATCATATGTTTTAATTTCTTCCAACAATATTACCCTTTTATTTCGCACCTTTAAGTTGGGTTTATATTCTGAGTTACTAATGTTAATATTGTGCTTACGATAGTTAGGGTTTAAGATTTTACGCAGCCATATTTCAAAATTACAAGCGATATGTCTGTTTCAGAACAATAAATAATTCTAGTAACCCAAGATTCAAAGGCTCTTCTTAGTTAACTTGTAAATATTCAATTTGTTTAATCTCAACCTTTATTTGCACTTTAAGTTGGGTTTGCTCTAAGTTACTATAGTTAATAGTTGCTTACGATATGTTAGGGTTAAGATATTTACGTAACGCAATATTTACAAAATCACAATCAATATCAGTTTTCTAGAACAATAAATTAATTCCTGTAAATAAATTCAAGTTTCTTCTTAAGTTAACTTGTAAATATTCAATTTGTTTAATCCACACTCAAGGTTAGAATAAATCCACTTATTTACTTTTTCAACGACCAAAGTCTAAACGAGAAATATTAATTAATTCGTAACTATTCAGTTAATACAAATCTATGTTTTTTAACAAGTTCCAAACGAGAGGACTGGATACGATGGATCACCAAAAACCAACTCATATAAGAGCAACTTTTCACAAACACGTCCTTCCAGTAGGAAGATCAGAATATATATAATTATATACATATTATATATTATATATATATATATATATATATATATATATAATATAATATATATATATATAATATAATATATATAAATATATATATATGGTATATAGTATATATATATATATTTATATATATATATAATATATATATATATATATATAATAATATTATATATATATATATATATAACTATATAATATATATATAATATATATATATAATAATATATATATATATATATATATATATATATATCAGGCTTGGGTTCAAGTACAAGTCTTGTACTTGCAGTTTCTAAAACCTATGTACTTGTACTTGTACTTGCACCTCTTGTACTTGAAAATTTGCAAAGTACTTGCTAGTACTTTTGGCATTTTTAACTTGCCCAATATTTTTAAGCATATATTCGGTGGTTAGTATATAAAGAACTTATTTTTTGTTTATGTTTAATCCTATATGATACTTATAAAATGTGACTGCGATCAATCAAATGCACAAGATCCATGGAGGGGTGGGTGGGGTAATGGGGGAGGGGACGGGTGTTTGATTTACTGATTTACTGAATTTACTGCTTTAGGATCGTTTAAACTTATTACACTTTACTAGAATTTTATTCAAAAGAACTTATTTTTAATGTTATATCTGGATAAAACTTTGTTATGTTTTTGGCAATTTTGTTTGGGTTTTATGATTAGTTAGTATAAGTTATGATAAATTATTTTGTTAAATATTACTATGTTAATGTAAAAAACTTTGTTACGGTAGCATATATTCCGTTATTCTGTATGATAATTAGACAAGAAATGCGTAAAGGTTTTTAGTTAAATATTACTGGTATCAATGTAATTAACGTTAATTGTTAGAGATATGCTTGAAAAAGTAATAGGATAGGTTACGTTTTGCATGCAGTGTTAGTTACTCTTAACTGGTGGTTAAGTGTGAACTTTGTTTTAATGTTGACAGTTTATTCATAGGTAAGTTTGGTTGGTTTGTCGTGTACATTATGTTTTCTTAGTCCCGGATATGCTATGTTAAAAGCTTTATTGATTGAAAACTTTATTACGTTTAGCGTTATTCAATTGATCAAGCTGATAATTATTCCAATGTTTATGATAAATTTTGTTAAATATTTCCGATGTAATGTAAAATTAACATTGTTATGTTAGAGATATGCTTAAGAAGTGTGAATAGGTTACGTTTTTTTTTGTATGTTATGTTAGTACTTTACTTGTTATAAAGTGTGAAACTTTTTAACGTTAACAATTTATTTCATGTTTAATGTGTGTTTAGGTTTGTCCGTTGTGGAGTATCATTTTTTCCTTTTAAAGTTCAGATGAATGCATATGTAAGCTTATTAATGTGAAAAACTTGTTACGTTAGCCTATATTCGTTGATCGGTATAGATAATTAGACAAGGTTATGATTATATTTTTGTTAAATATTAACCATTGTTAATCTAAAATTAACATTGCTATGTTAGAGATACGCTTGACAAAAGTGTGAATAAGGTTACGTTTTTGTGCGCTATGTTAGTTTTACTTAGCTGTTGTTAGTGTGAACTTTGTTAATTTATACCGTTTTTTTTG
>JABUQX010033761.1:10000-12500 GCA_015478945.1 Trachelipus rathkii
AGTGTAGGAATTGCCTCTAGTTTGTTATGGAATGAGTTCGTAGGTACCCCAAGGTCACGATGTCTCGGCGAGATACCTTTCACTTTTCCCACGGTGGCGCGTTTGATCAGCGATAGCGGTGCATTTGTTATCTTATCTGGGTGTAATTATCATTTTTTTTATTTATTTATTTATTATTATTATTATTATTATTATTATTATTATTATTATTATTATTATTATTTTATTATTATTATTATTATTATTATTATTATTATTATTATTATTTATTATTTATTATTATTATTATTATTATTATTATTATTATTATTATTATTATTATTATTATTATTATTATTATTATTATTATTATTATTATTATTATTATTATATCTATCATGGTTAGGCTTATCGTATCGGGTTAAAATTTGAAGGCGCGCTAGGTGGTGACGTAACCTCCTACGTAGCCCTGCGCCCCCTGCGGAGGGGCGCTGCTCCCCTAAAAATTGAAATGACCGTAGAAGGTTGAAATTTGGAGATGGTATGGATGAGGTATTTGTAAGTAGGAATCGGATCCTGATACGGATCCGGAGTTGGCATCGGTGCTGGCTCCGGTGTGGTGCTGGACTAGTAAATATTTGTATAATAATACAGTATTGGTGTCTTTATATATGTTATTGAACCCGTAGATCTCGAAAATGATGGTTATAGGTTTGTAAAGGGTGTCAGAGACCCCCTAAAAGGGGGTTCTCTGAAGAAATGGATGGAATGCATAGAATAGGAAAGATGAAATTTGTATAGAAAATAGATGGAGAAAAGAGTCTGAAATGGTGTCAAAATATATGTTTAAAAGATCGTAGAGTTCGAACATGGGTGTTTGAGGCCCCCTGCGAGGTGGGTTTCGTCAGCAGGCCCTGATATGGCGCGAAACCGGTGAGCGCCCGCGTCCGCAGGCGCGATCTGGCGTGAAACCGTCGCGAGAGCGCAAACGTGTTCTGTTTTTTAGTTTTGTGAGTGAACTTTTTTGTTTATAACTTAAAAAATTTGCTTTTTTACATACCCTAAATCAGTAAATAGTAAATCAAACTGCCCTCCCACAGCCCATCCTGCCCATCCATGATCTATTGATCTATTGATCTATTGATTCAAGTCATATTTTGTATAAAACTTTTTATTTTATTTGTTTAAAAATATATTTTTTTTAATTTTTTTTTGTTTTTCATACCCTAAAGCAGTAAATCAGTAAATCAAACCACCCTCCCCAGCCATCCTTGATCTATTGATCTATTGATCTATTGATCTATTGATTCAAGTCTCTCTTTCTTTAGTATAAATAAGCGGGAAAAGAAAACAAGTTTTTTATTTTAAAGCATTTATAACATAAGTGCAGACTACATAATCGTTGACATATAAATTTTTTACATCAAATATATTTACAAGTTTATTAAACGAAACATTATTTAAAAAACATATGATGAAATAAATACAGTATACACCACATAAATTAGAATTGATAGGTTGTACAGGAAAACATAAGGTCTTAACATATTGAACATTATTATATTTTAAAAAAGATGTTACATAATGATTACTAAACATAAAATCTAAATGCAGAGAGTCAAGGAAATATACAACATTATTTTTATTCTTATGCACAGTTATCTAGTGTCCATTGTTCGAAACATCCCGAGGAGAAGTGTTGAAGATAAGTCCAGAGTCGGTTTCCAATTTCACTGAGCCGAGTTCATTACAGGCGAATACACCTAAAAATCTTCTTTCGTTTCGAAAGACATTTAATATTTCTTCTTCATTCATCTTTAATAATTCAAGATTATATTTCGTACTCTATCAATCTCGATGATTTGAGGATGTTCCAAATACACCAGAACTGAGATTGAGGATGTCAAACTTTGGCCAAATTTGAGACTTAACCCTAATGTTCCTTTTCTTAAGATATTGAGATGATAAGCATTACAAGCTGAAAGATCAGCTGTGAGATCGTACGCATATAAATTACTATTTTCAGCATATGTCTTGAGACCAACACCTGCTACCGTTATCACTTGCAAGACACAGCTATTGGGCAAATTAAACGTTTAAAAGGTCCATGAACATTAGAGAATGTGAACCTTTCGTATATCATCTTATTAATCACGACCGTTCGAATATGGTTGGAACCATCACATGCGGACTGATACCTGCTAAGATCCGAAATGGGTAAAGTTTAAGGCCAGACTTTCCAGTAATTTTCCAGGTAAGTTAAGCCTCCGTGTTTCTTACAAATTCCCTATTATTACTTTCTGAGGTAAGCACCATTGACCGATGTTGGGTATGTTAATACTCGATAATCCTTGGGTAAAGTTAAAAAATTTAGCCTCGATTCTCTTGATTGTATATCTAGCTGTATCGATCAAAAGAGATTTCTCGATTTCCAAATGTTTAAGGGAGATAGTTTCACTTTACGTACATTAAAGATAAGCATCCAGTAATTTGAAAATAGGTTTTCGAATGGTAGTTGTGG
>JABUQX010033762.1:5000-12500 GCA_015478945.1 Trachelipus rathkii
CACGTCTATTATTGAAGACGAGGATTCTAATAACAAAGATGAGTGACAATAGAAGTCTTGAAAATTTTAATGTATTAAAGGTTAAGAAAGAAGACACACACACTCTAGTGTAAGAAGCAAAGAAAAATATAACTAAACAAATATGAACCTAGTTTAGTAGGAAAAGTAGAACAAGTAATATTGAGACGTTTTGTCCATTTGTGCAGAAAATACGAGAGTAGATTTGACACGTAAGCACTTAGATGAAAGGTAGAAGGATATAGAGGAGAAAAAACGTAAAGAAATATGTATGGACCGAATATATACAATGTCATGAACTAGAGTTTTCCCATAAGGAAGTCCAATGATGTGTTCTCATTCTTTAATCACAGACAAATATTATTGATATAATTCAATGCTTTAGTCTTAAATTGCGTGTTTTGTAAATATGAAAAAATATATATAATATATATATATATATTATATATATATATATATATATATATATATATATATATATATATATATATATATATATATATGAGGATGTGTGTGTTCTTGAGCCTCGAAAGGCAAATACAATGATAATTATACCTTTCTTCCTTTTAATTTTAAAAAAAAGGCGATAAAGAACAGCGTTTCTTCGTTTCAAGAAAAAGAGAGATTAAAAAGAAAGAAAACGAGTTGAAATAACACAGTAACACAAAACTTTTTATAACATTTTAAATTCACCTTTAAACATTATTAGGAATTAGGTCTATTTTAGTGTTTTGTAGAAAAATGAAATAAAACGTTGGTGTAAGTTAATTTTTTTATTTCTCATTTGTTGGTAGGTGGAATTTTTTTTCTCCTTTTGGCGCGAATTTTTCATGTGTAATTATGAACCGACCTACGATTGAAGAATATAATTTAAATACAAAGTCGTGTACATTCGGATTCTTTTAATATGCACATTACGGACTCTCTTATACACATTTTAAATAATGTGTACACGTGGATATTGTCTATATTCCGTGTATACATCTTTTGAAGATTGTTTGCTTAAATATTCATGTAAGCTTCACAACGATTTCATGCATAAATTCAGGTATATGGTACCCATGTATATTGTATATTCACTTTTTCTACCTGCAAGTTTTTGTTTGGCATATGACTTACATATAAATTCTGTCCGTTGGGTACATAATACATATTTAAATTTCAGTCATTTGTATGATACATAACTAATAGATGCTATACATTTGTTGATTGCTTATATATATATATATATATATATATATATATATATATATATATATATATATATATATATATATATATATAATATATATATATATATATATATATATATATATATATATTGTTGAGTACTAAATGGGATGCCAAATTAATTAATTAAGCTTTAGCTTAATTTGCAATTAGTTTTTTATTGCCAAATTGTATGAATGCATTCACAAACGTACACAATACGTCCATGTAAAAATTCATGCATTAATCCATGTCCACATATGTATACTTGATAGGCCTGAAGAAGCTGCATCTCGTAATTCATCAAGTAGCTAGTGGATAAGTGAAATTTGTAGTCATGGATACGTCATTTGCAGCCGGTCGTATCGTGTTTGTATCATTCTGAATATTCAACCATTTACAAATGTCGAAACTACGAATTTTTTTTCGTTGTGTTTAGTAATTTCTAAACATGAATAGAAGGAATGTAGCAACTGTAGACTATGCAGTGTTAACCTAATGAGAGAGAGAGAGAGAGAGAGAGAGAGAGAGAGAGAGAGAGAGAGAGAGAGAGAGAGAGAGAGAGAGAGAGAGAGAGAGAGAGAGAGAGAGAGAGAGAGAGCTCTTACAGAAAACATTATTAAATTGTTTCTGTAGTTGTACTTGAAAAAATTATTATGAGATCTTGCAAAATGAAAAACATTTTATTGTCATTTATTAACTTAATTTTGCAAGAAAATAATAATAAAATAGAAAAGAATATTTTGCAAGAAAATGCAAATAGAATTTTATATTTTTAAATTCTCTTACGAGCTTTTTTTGTATCATTTCAAAATAGCTTTTAATTTATAGTCGATATTTTAATAGCCTCTACCATTTTCTCAAAAGAAAAAAAAAGAAAAACAGCAAAAAAAGGAGAAAAATAAATAAATAAAAAATAAGTAAAGAAAATGAAAAAAATATTTTCCAAAACGTTGAAGAAATATTTTTGAAAACTTTCGATGAAAAAAAAAGTTCACCTTGGAAATATCTTTTAATAAATTCTTACCATAAATAAAAATTAAATATTTATTCGATCAAATGTAGCTCAAATTGGTATTTGAATTATATCGCTCGAAGTATGATGCCCTCCCTAGCCTACGCGCCCCCATCGTTCTGCACCCTACCCCCCTTATTCTTCCCTACGGCTAAATATCGATTCCTATTTTTCAATACTAAGAATATTAAAGCAAACAAATTTTTCTAATGAATTAAGGGATTTTTCCCATATTAAAGAATGAAGTCGGATTTTTTTTTCACTGCAATTCTTTATCTTCCTCGATAAGAACTTTAAAATTATATTGTAAGTTGAAAGAGCTGCAAGAATCATTTCAAATTTAATATTCGTTTTCTTGCAACTTTTATCGTTTATAATTAACATTATAGCATCATACAGTGATATAATTTTTTTCTTTACGTCTATATGGGCAGTTTTTATTCAAAATTACTAAACAAGTAGAAAAAGACGAGGTAACCGCTCGATGGGCAAGTGCCATGAGAATATATATAAATTTACACAAATAAATATAAATTTATAAAAAAAAAATTTATTTTTGTTCTCCACGCCAGTGATCTGGGTATATATATATATATATATATATATATATATATATATATATATATAATATATATTATATATTATTATATTATATATATATATATATATATATATATATATATATATATATATATATTATATATATATGCATTAATATACCAAGAAAATTAATATACTAATTTAGTACATTTAATTAATTTCTTTTATATATTATGTTTCTCATATGCCTTTTAACGAGTTAGGATGTATTATGTTGCGTTGTTTAGTTTAATTTCTTTTCAAATTTCAATTTTTTTCCTCCGTTAATATTTTTATCCCTAAAGCCCTAAGCATATTATGTACAACATAAAAGTTTAATCATTTCGAAAAAAATATCGATTTTCTCAACGGCCCCTATAAAGTAAACATAACGTTTTCTTTATTTGTAGTTTCTTTATTTGTAGTTCTTGGGGAAATATTTCAAAACAATAAATTTGAAAGGTATAATTATATGTTACAGCAACGGTGAGTAAGGTGTAACGTAATAAGTTTTAACGAATATGGTATTGAGAGTTTGACCCAATTATATATATATATATATATATATATATATATATTATATATATATATATATATTATAGTTGATATAATATATATATAATATATATTATATATATACTATATATATATATATATATATATATATATTAACTGTATTTATATAATATATATTATATATTCCCCTTTAATTTTATGTTTCCAAAAATTTAAAATATTTATATATATATTATATTTCACAAATATATATATATATAATATATATATATATATATATATATATGCGTGTGTGTGTGCAAATACAAAGATAATTATGCCTTTTTACTTTATTTTTTTTTAAAAAATGGGAGAAAGAAAAGGCTCTACGTTTTAAGAAAATTCAAAAGAAAAGAGATAGATTAAAAAGAAAGGAAAAAAATTGAAATAACGCAGTAATACAATTTTTATAACATTTTAAATTCACTCTTAAACATTATTAGGAATTAGGTCTATTTTAGTGTTTTGTAGAAAAATTAAATAAATCGTTATTGTAAGTTGATTTTTTTCTTTTTTGTTGGTAGCGAGAGATTTTATTTTTACCAAATCATTTTTTTTTTACCGCCATAATTCTGGTTCCCACGTAATTATGAATCCACCTACGATAAAAGAATATAATTTAGGAACAGAGTCATGTACATTCAGATGCTTGTATGTACCCGTACAATACTCATGCACACATTTTAGACATTGTCAGTATTTCTTGTGTACATTTTTTTGAAGATTGTTTGCTTAAATATTTATATACGCTTCACAATAACTTTATGCATTAGTTCAGGGCATATTGTACACATTTATATTATATGTTCACTTTTAATACCTGAATGTTTATTTGGCCTGTGACAAAATTCTAAATTCTATCCGTTAGATACATGATACATATTTAAAATTTACGTGCATGTATATAAAGCATAAATACATGATATACAAGGGCCATTTTGCCCATATATATATATATATATATATATATATTATATATATAGTGCTATATATAATATATATATATAATATAAATATAAAATATATAATATAATATATATATATATAATATATATATATATATAATATGTTTTTGTTGAGTGCGAAGTGCGATGTCTAATTAATTAATTCATTAACCTTTAGTTTAATTGTAATTTGTATCTTTGCCTAATTGTATGAAAGCATTCACAAACTTGCACATTATGTAGATATAATAATATATACATTAATGCATGTCGACATATATACGTGTATAGGCTTAAAAAAAACTGCGGCATTTAATTCATCAGGTATTAAGTGAGTACGTGAATGTTGCAGGCATGAATATACGTTGTTTGCAACGTGACGTATCGTGTTGGTGTCATTCCGTTGATACGGCCCGTAGTAAAGGTCGAAACCTTGAGCTTATTTTCGCTGCATTTCGTAATGCTTGATATGAAAACAAGAAATTCAGGGACTGTAGACTAGGCAAGAATAAACTAGTGCATTTAATACAATATTTTTGTTATTAGTTATTATATGTGTCCCATCCTTAAATAGGGCCCGACCTGTGAGTGGTGACAATCTGTAAAAAGGAAAGGAAAAAATATTATATGGTTTGAATAAGCAAAGTTATTTGATTAATTTGATTTAAATTAGGGTTGATATGAGTTGCGTAAATCTAAATGTAGCTAGATTGTAATTTGATTAAGGTTTGGAATAAGAATAGGGGAAGTCTTTATTATTATGAGAGAGAGAGAGAGAGAGAGAGAGAGAGAGAGAGAGAGAGAGAGAGAGAGAGAGAGAGAGAGAGAGAGAGAGAGAGAGAGAGAGAGTGCTCCTACAAAAAACATTATTAAATTGTTTCTGTAGTTGTATTTGAAAAAAATTCTTATGAGATATTTCAAAATCAAAAACACTTAATTGAGATTTAACTTAATTTTACAAGAAAATAAAAATAGAATTTTATAGTTTTAAATTCTCTAACGAGCTTATCATTTTCATTTAAAAATAGCTTTCAATTCATATTCGAAATTTTAATAGGCTCTATCCTTTTCTGAAAAAAGGAAGAAAAATAAATAAATAAATAAAAATGAAAAAAATGAAAAGAATATTTTCAAAACGTTGAAGAAATCTTTTTAAAAATTTTCGATAAAAAAAGAAGTTCACCTTGGAAATATATTTTACTAAATTCTCACAATAGGTAAAAGTTAACTATTTATTCGTTCAAATGTAGCACAGATTGGTATTTGAATTATATCGCTCGAAGTATAATGCCCTCCCCTGTGTACTCGCCCCCCAGCTCGCTGCTCCCTCTCCCATATTCTTCGCAATGGCTAAATACCGATTCCTATTTTTGTTTGAAAACAAAATAAAGTCATTATCCGAGAATATGAACGATGATGATTATTTCGTTAGATAGAATAATTATCTTTTTATTTTTTTTCTCCTTGAAAATTCATTTTCTAAACTTAAACAAAAATTAGGACAACTTAATATTTCAAAACAATAAATGATAAATAATAAGTTATTATTATAGGAAACGAATTTTTGATATTTTCTGGATATAGTGGTATTGACAGTTCCAACACCAATATATTATATAGCTATATAATATATATATATATATATAATATATATATATATATATATATATATATATATATTATAATATTATTATATAGATAAGTATATATATTAATATATATATATATATATACGTGCGGTGGTGCGTTTGCTCGCCGCCCTCGAAAGGCAAATACAAAAGATAATTATAAACTTTTTCTTTTAATTCCTATTAATTTTAAAAAAAGGCGAGAAAGAACAGAGTTTCTTCGTTTCAAGAAAAAGAGAGATTAAAAAGAAAGAAAACGAGTTGCAATAACACAGTAACACAAAACTTTTTATAACATTTTAAATTCACCCTTAAACATTATTAGGAATTAGGTCTATTCTAGTGTTTTGTAGAAAAATTAAATCAAACGTTAGTGTAAGTTTTTTTTTTCTTTTTTGTTGATGGCGAGATTTTTTTTATTCCTATATGAATTTTTTTTTTAAAGCCAAAATTCTGGTTCCCACGTAATTATAAATCCACCTTCGATTAAACGATAAAATTTAAGAACAGATCCATGTACATTCGGATGCTTGTATGTATTCGATAATCATTAATGGATCAATGTTCCCACTGTCTCAGACTTTCTTTCATATAACTTTTTGAAAGATTGTATTGCTTGAATATTTAATCAAACGCTTCACAAAAACTTCAATGCATTAGTAATCACACAAGGAATCTTTTACACTATAAAGTTACTATTGTAAATAGGTTCATTTTCCTACTTCATGTTTTGTTTGGCCTAGACATACATAAAAATTCTATCCGTTGGATACCTAATATATATTTAAAATACATGAAAACATGATATACAAGGGCCAATTTCCCCACCTTATATATATATATATATATATATATATATATTATATATATATATATATATATATATATATATATATATATATATATATATATATATATATATATATATATATATATATATATATATATATATAATAAATATTTTTTTTTTTAATTTATATATATATATATATATATATATATATATATATATATATATATAATTATTTTGTTGAGTACGAAGTGCGATGACTAATTAATTAATTAAGCTTTACTTTAATTGTAATTAGTATCTTTATTGCCTAATTGTTTGAGCGTACTCAAAAACGTACACAATACGTACATATAAAAATACATATATAAAAATACACATATAAAAATACATATATAAATACATGTTGACCTATGGACGTGTATAAGCTTAAAGAAGCTGCATCATTTAGTTCATCAAGTAGGAAGTGAATAAGTGAACGTTTTAGGCATAGATGCGTCTTTTGCAACGAGTCTTAAACGTGTTTGTATCATTCCGATGATTCGACCCGTTACAAATATCGAAACGTTTTTGTTTATTTTCGTTGTGTTTAGTAATACCTGATATGAATGCAAGGAATCCAGCAACTGTAGACTTTGAAGTACTAAGCTAATGCATTTAAGAGCTTGATTAGGCTAATTAATATATGGTTTGATTTATGTTAAGTAGTTTGATTAATTTGATTTGAATAAGAATTGATCTGAGTCGGTTAAATCTAAATGT